>JAYMFT010264790.1:0-24317 GCA_038088735.1 Panulirus argus
TAATAATAATAATAATAATGATAATAATAATAATAATAATAATAATAATAATAATAATAATAATGATAATAATGATAATAATAATAATGATAATAAGAAGAAGAATAATAGTAATAGGTGTAAATGCCGGAATCTAGATGAAGGCAAATGTCATTCCTCTGGTTGAGTAATGTGACGGCGTTGTATGGCAGGAGAGGCAATGGACAGTTCTTGTCCACTGACCCGTGAGAGTCGCAGTGAGGGCCTCGCCCAAGGGCAGGGGAACCGCGGATTTTTTAAGTTATTGGTTCAGGTTTCAGGTCGACCGGGCAGGAATATTAATTCATATTTATGTGTATAGAGGATGAAATGTGGAGAGACTGCGACACAGTAAAGGAAAACAAGGAGATGATTTAGAAAACGTGAAAAATGAAGTTGACCGTATTAGACAGATTAAAACCATGGAAAGGTCTGTGGTACCTGCTTGTGGATAGGGAGTTGTGGTTCCGGTGCATTACACATGACAGCTAAAGAATGAATGTGAGCGAATGTGGCCTTTTCTTCGTCTGTTTCCTGGCGCCACCCCGTAGAATTTCCTCAGTGTCTGTTAATGTCCCCACTGCCACTAGCAGCAGTGTCCCACTTCCGATACCCGAGCCATCTCCACTTTTACAGCCGCCGTTACTGCTGCCACATATACCACTGCAACCACTACAACCGCTATCACCACCACACACCACCACCACTATCACCACCACCACCACCCCAGCTCCTCTGTGCGTCAGCCGTGCCGCCTCTCTCCTTATAACTCTCCAGGAAGAACAACTCAAGTGCGGCCGTCATACCTGCAACTCTCAAGTACCTACTTGAGGGAGACTTTCATTATTGTCCTGCCGGTGAAGGTGACGTCATTGGCAGTGTATGTGTGTTTAAGTATGGCTTTGTAAGTATATGTGTAAGTAGGAGAGATTCCTTACTATTGGACGCGGCATAACATGACCGGCAGTGTATAAGTGAGTATGGCTTTGTAAGTATAAGTTAGAGATATTCCTTACTCGTGGACATGACATGACTGACAGTGTGTAAGTGTTTAAGTATTGTTTTGTATGTGTAAGGCCGAGAGATTCCTTGCCAGTGGAGAGGACATATGAATCCTTCATGGGACTGTCTGTCTTGTTAGTCTAAAGATGATGCTGCAGTCAATGATCTTGTGTATGTGCTAGTAGTGCGAAGGCTGTGGATGAGCGTGTGTAAAGTGTCCCAGACCAGCCGGGCTTATATGAGGGATTTACATTAAGCGATTGTAGTTATCTAAGCTCTCATAGTGAGTTCTCTTGCAATGCGGTAGTAATTTCTTTTATATATAGGCATTTGCCATTGTACTGCAGTCTCAGAGTAGTGTGTCTGTGTGTGCCTATTTTTACAGTTCGGGAAGGGAGTTTTTCATCAGTGGGGCTCCAACTCTGTGTGTGTGTGTGTGTGTGTGTGTGTGTAGAGGGGGTAGGGGGACGGAGCAACCCTTCACGGCAGCTAAATGTGACTGTTGGTTTAAGAGGCGTGTACGCGGTACTCCCCCTCCCATATTCGGACTGAACCTCTTGATAAGGTATCCTGACTTTAACGTATTTACCATATCTACTAAATTATTAACTTGCATCCTCTGATAACAAGTAATGGTCGACCTAGTAATGTTACAAGGTAGTATGGAAGAAAAGCAGTTGTTTGACACATTGCCCAGAGCCATCAAAAATACCATAGACTGTTCAGTGCTGGGAGTTGAAAAAAGGGCGTGGATGGCTACCTACGAAGTTATGCCTATATGGGTCGTGGCCTCTAACAGCCTAAAGGAGCAAAAGAGCAACTTGCTAGCTTAGCTTCAGACTGACCTGTGGAGGTAGAAGACCTCCGAAACCATCGTAAACTATATGTAAGGTAAGGTAAGGTCCCAGACCTATCCGCGCGTGTAGAGGACCTCCAAATCCATTGTAAGGTTAGGTAAGAGCAGCACATGTTGCTCAGAAGACTATGACCGGCCTCCAGTGAGTTTAGGAATGTTTGTAGGTTGACTGAGGTTAAACAGTGTGTCTGGCTGAGCAAATACTCCTGCCCCCTGAGCAGCCATAAGAAGCTCGTGATAATGGATAGTGTGATTTGCATTTTTCTTTTTTTATTGAAAGACTACAAAATCGCATTCTCCTCCCTTCCTTTTTGGTAGTTTTGAATGAGATACTAATGAGGGTTGATGTCACGCTGACTTGACCCTTTTGATGTTTTCGGAAGACAAATCCCATATTGTGTTGGGTTGATGATATTGACCTTAAATCTTTTGGAAGTATTTATCTTCGTCATTCACATTTAGATTCGTGACCACATGGAATTCCTTCTTCAGACTCTTATTGTCGGAGCAGAGAGCATGGACTAATCTGATCCTGTCATTGGGTTCAAGGAATCTGCAGCAGGTGTTTACTTTCATTTATAGGTTTAGAAACAAGAGCTTAGAATTTTAACCTGGACTGAAGACGACCTCTTTGACACGTGATTATTTTTTCAGAATATTATTAGTGTGATACTTTTTACCTAATCCCGTATGTGGGGTCGGAGAATATCATAATCTTTGTGTTTAGCAGTGTTCTATTAGATCTAAGATCATGAACTTAGTATCTGGTTTCCTTTTGGCTATCTTGTGGGATCTGATACCATAAACATGGTACCTAAAAGTTTCCTGTAGGATCAGAGACCAGAAACTTGGTGTCTGATAGATTCCTGTTGGATCAGAGACCATGTACTTGATATATGATATTTTCCTGTAGGATCAAAGACCATAAACTTGAAAACTTATAGTTTCCCCAGGATCAGAGACTATAAACCTGGTGTCTGATAGTTTCCTGTTGGATCGAAAACCATGAACTTGGCATCTGATTGCTTCTTGTGGTATAGAAGACCACGAACTTGTTATCAGAACGTGCCTTGTGAGATCATAGGCAATGAACTTGGCATCTAATCCTGATCTGTGTATCTAAGACCATGCATGAACTGTATCTGATCCTTCGTTGCGGGAACAGCGACCGCAGACTTGATATCTGATCCGCTATCTCTGTCTCGGCGAGTTATGGTCTTAAGTGTTGTACCTGGAAGTAGAACCAGCTTTATAAAGGACATCGCATTTGCATTTACAGCTTCTTAAATAGAACTGACTATCTAGTTTTTTCTAAATTAGCACGTTCAGTCTTATGTGATTTTAAGTAAGCTGGTGTTCGTGTATGTTAGCTGAATCCAGATAGTTAAAAGCTCCTTGATTACGTTCCTCTGAGAAGTTACGTCAAGATTTTTGTCGTGAGGCGGGGCTTAATGCGTAGCGCTCACCGCATTAGCAGGTGTTCGCGATGGATTAGTAGATTCCGTTGAATGAATTATGGAGGAAGGATTCGCAGTGCGGCCGCCTTGCGTGCTCCTGAACAATCTATTAAGACTCTCCAACTAACAGAGATGAATTTGCTGTTATCTCGGGATATATCAGGAGCCTGGCGGGCTCCGCTGGAGACGCCTCATATCTGTGATGATGTTCCATTATTCAAGTCAAATGAGCGTTTGTGTTGCGTGTCACTTGGGGATTCCATCCCGCGTCCCTGTTGGTTTTAGACAGACAATTGTTTCCAGACTAACCACGTAGGGAAGTCTGGAAGATTTTCTTTTTTTTTTTTTTTACTTTTCGACTGCTATCCAGGCGAGAGTTCTCATTTCCTTACGTCGTCCGAGATTTTATCAAAATTCTAATGGACAGAATATCGTAAAGCATAACAGGTCACTGATTATGAGAATATATTGCCATTAGATCCGTGTTTGTTAAGCATGCATGCAGGTTACATTAAGCATGCAGCGTATAGAATGACGATCACACATGCACGCCCAGCTTATCGGGACCATCTCTGAGGGCAAGTCTCCCTAAGGCCTGTCGAAAGTTATGAAGAAGACGGTTGAGGAGGCGCGCCAGAGACGAACGAGAGACCTGCACACACATCAGGGCCTACGAACTCTCAATTATTCTTATTATTATCATTATTATTATTATTATCATTATTATTATCATCATCATCAGTATCATTATCATTTGTTTATGACTGAAATCTACAAAGTTTACTGAAGTATACCGTAAAGGAAATGCAGTGTGTTAGCAATCAGTGCTGTGACAAAGAACTGAATCTCGCTCAAAGAGAATATAGTCAGAATTAGATATGAAATATTTACTAGAGGTACCGGTCGGCTGGGTAGTGAGGTGAGGAAACATGACATGGTGGATAAGGTGCACCTCTTGCAAGCTGCACGATCACCACGTCGATTAAAACATTTTATGGTCCTCTTAATGGGGGTGCTGATATCAGGGTCCATTCTAACGGTGGCGACAACGTTCCCAGGAGCTCTGATAGGGATGGGATAGACGAATATCGGATGGGATAAGGATAGTGTGATGGATGCAGTATTGTCTGGGTTGATGGTGAAAGGATCGTTAGGAACGGATGGAAGTGAGAGGCGAAAGGAGAGGTAGACATTGCCAGTATTGAATATAGATTTAAGAAATGCATAAAGGGTGACGTTGCTGCCCACGTATTAACAAACTGAAGGAAATACGTGTAGAGTAAGGGGTTATGGCGCCACAGATCCCAACAACAAACAAGACAGATAAGGTGGTTGTAAAAAAGTGTAGTATGTTGACCGCGGGCGAGTCCCTGCTTTAGTATCATGGCGTTCATGTATTACCGCAATTTAAACCGGGTAGTGTGGTATGTACGGTGGCGAAAATGAGTGAATAAAGACACCTACAGGTGAGTGAAGTGGAAGGACATCATCCCAAAGCAGAGGTGAGTGAGTAACAATAATCATAACTTCCGGCACAATAGTTCTGTGTTCGCTTTTCTTGGTTTAGCAGAATTAAAACTTTGTAAAACTTATCATCACAATTACTCCCCTTTCTGAGGAAACGGGACTGACTCATTCTTAGAATCAGATTTACAGAATCTGTTCATCACGTCAACAGGAATCGTACCATAAATTGATGATAGAAAACCATATTTTCTCTCGGATCTTTTCGCTGCAGAGAAAAATTGTGGGAGGGTAATTTAATCTCCTACCCGGATGTTTTGTTATGTAGATTTAACGTTAGGGCGATAAAGGTTCGAGTGGTGAAGACTGTCGTCTTGTAGCAGCCTGAACCAGCCAGCCACACCCACAACCCTCAACACCTGCTCACTCACCTTCTGAATTTTCAATTATGCAAAACCATCACCTGTGTATAATTCGTCCTTAGCGTGGCTGAGTATTATCTTAAAACCTTTGGAATGTGTGAAGTCACACCTCAGACCAGACAAAGGATTGATTTATTTATACTTTTTCCTTTATTTCGTTTTTTATAATAAACTGAAAACGTAATGACTGAGAAAAGTGGTCACTCCTTCCCTCTCTCTCTCTCTCTCCCTCTCAGACACAAACTCATCCCCTCACCCACCCTATCCTAACCTATCAAACCACCCCAGCAAGCGGTCTGTGTCCTCCACACAAACGTATCAACTCCTTCTCAAAAAGCAACTAAATTCTTACTCACTTCCTTGCAAACATTTAATTTTCTTCCCTTACACACTGTCACTCCATTCCCAACAAACCCATGCCTCCTGTTATTCACCTTCCTATCTACTTTTTCCCCTTACAAACCTATCACCACCTCCCCCTTTAGGAAACCCACACTTACAAACCCGTAACTTGACGAGGGTCGGGTCAAAGGTTACGTCATGTAACCCAACGGTCGTACCGTCGTGCTCAGGAGTCGTACCTTCGTTCTCAAGGGGCGTACCGTCGTGCTCGAAGGTATTATTATTATTATTATTATTATCATTATTATTATTATTATCATTAATATTACTATTATTATAGCTTCATCATATATACATTTTCTTAAGATTCATAAAGTGATTTTGCTTGATATTTTAGGAAATCGGTCGCTGTTTTTAGATACTTATTGGAGTGTAAATAGTTCCCGCGTAAAATAGATAAGGTTTTCGTAAATTAAGAAAATGAAATTTGGTATGTATGCAGTGTGGCATTACAACAACCCAATCAATATGCTAATTGGCTATTAGAAATTAATAGAGACCGAAGATAGGTAGTAATTAATTTTTTTACAGCTGGACACCCATGCAGAAATTATTCTATATATATATATATATATATATATATATATATTAGCAGAGTACAGTATTATGTAAATATTTTAATATATAAGTCTGTAATTGGTTTATAAAAATAACTGCATTAAAAATAGCTTGATAGGTGACGGAAACCCTTAGAAATATAATTATCACTTATAGCTTTAGAAATTATCTTTTTAAAAGTAATTTCAGAAGTGTTTTCGTTTGGAATTCATAAAACTGGTTTAGACTTGCCTATCCTGTTAAGGATGTGGGTTACGCTTGACTGCACTGCTTTCAGGAAGTTAACGAAGACTGATATGTTGTTAAAGAAGTAATTAAGGAGGTTGTAATACGATGGGTATGTGGTTTAACTCGAGAAAGTTAAGTAGTAATGGAGAATGAAAATCTCAAAAGTAATTAAAGCCTTAAGATAATCAAAAAGTAATCAGGAAGGCTATATACGTAGATAGGGATGTAATGGAGACTGTAAACCCTTTCTAAAAGTTTTCCAAACTTCAAGGTAATCTAAAAGTAATTTAAACCTCTAATTAGATGAGGATGTAATGGAGACTGAAAACTAACTCAGACTAGAAGATAAAGAGTAACGCAAACTTGTAGATAACAGAAATGTAGATAAAACTTAATAAAAAGAAACTCAGAGTTGTAAGTATTCAGACTGTGAACCAGACCTGTAGATAAACAACATGAAACGTAAGACTGTAGATAATTGAAGAGTTGTAGGTAATGAAAAACTAATTCAAAATCAAACATAACCAAAAAAATATGTCCAGTCTGTAGATAATCAGAAAGTACTCCAAAGTTGTAGACAATAAAAGAGTAATCAGATATAGATAAGTAAGATGTAATTCAGGCTTGAAAATCAAAAAGTAATTTAAACTTGAGGATAATAAAAAAGTCAAAGTCGTAGATACTCCTAAAGTAATTCAATTCTTCTGGATAACCAGAAGTTAAACCTGATGATGTAGAAGTAATTCAAACTTGTAATGAGAAAAGTAATTCATATTTTTAGATAAGAAGAGGATAAATGAGACGCTGATCGTTGTGGACGATGAGAAATAATTGACATTTGCAGGTAATCAAAATGTATTTCAGAGACGGGAGACAACCAAAAATCGTTTCAACTAGTAGGAAATATAATGTAATTTAAACTTAGAAAGTAATTAAAAGATCTAGATCTTCAGGAAAGTAATTCAAGCTCTTATGTTTTCATAAAAAGATTCATAATCATGAATAATTAAAAAGTAATTCAGAGTTAAAGATGATAGAAAAGTAATTTCACTGCCATGATGGATGACCTTTTCACCCCGTCCTGCCGAGTGATGAGCCAGGAGACCAGCGGGCCACAAGTCAGCGCCTGTAGGGACGGAGGTCTATGGTCTGTAGCAGACCCACGACACTCACTTCAATGGTCGCTCCTCATTCTGCAGCACTCACTCGAGTGATAGGAACTGGGCTATGGCCTCTTCCTCTTCCTACCCTCACCTCTCTCTCTCTCTCTCTCTCTCTCTCTCTCTCTCTCTCTTTAGTTCTTCCTCCACATCCTTCTCTTCCGAATCTTCTTCTTCTTCCTCCTCCTCCTCCTCCTCCACTTCTCCTCCTGTTTTTCCTCCTCCTCCTCCTCTTCCTTCTCCCACAAGAGAGTGAGAGTTGAGGAGCTTCCCTCCCATGATGCTGCACCGTGCCTGTGGATGGGGCTGGGATGGGAAAAGGCTAGGGAGGTTAGCATTTGTGGGAAAGGATGTTGGGGGCGACAGGAGGGGCACAAGTGTGACGGAAAGGCTGTGCATAATGTAGAAAAGCTTTGAGATATCATGGAATGGAATAAGTGCAGGTTTTGTGGGAAGGGATGCGAGTATGAATGGAAGGGAGTGGAGTTTTTACAGAGGAATGTGTGACAGGAGTAGCACATATCCATAATGGGAATGGGATGTTTGATGGGAGATGTGTAGACTGATGTGACTGAATGAGATTTTGATGGGAGGGGTGATGGCATGATTTGACAGGGCGAGATTTTGAAGGAAGCCATGACCGGATAATGGATAGGGATGGGAGTGCAGTGAGCAGGTGAGGGTTTGCTGGAAGGACGTGTCAGTATGACAAGAGGAGCTTATATTTGGGAAAGGTGCGGATGATAATGACAGTAAGAAATACGAATTAGGACCAGCTGTTGTCTATCAAGGTGATATGCAAATTCTGTATAGACTTTTTTTCCTTTCGCGGCGCAAGAAAGATGAAGGGATCTCTGAACACTTGTACATTCCAGCATATGTTGTACTTATCAGTTATGTTCAGTAAATACAGCAAGATACAACTGTTTGTCGTCAGTATGATTCAGTGAAACATTTAGGTTTAACAATGATATAGACTGCTATTGTAGTAGTAACGTAGACTTGTAGTGGGAAGTGGCTGACCCTTAATATGGGAGTGGAGGTCAAGTGTGATAATCTCTGACCTCTTAGGTATGATATGAGAGGGGGATGTAGGTATGATAGCCTATCTGGACCGTGCCTGAGTATGGTGAGAGAGGTGTACTGTGAGGGGATGTAGGTATGAATGGGGCGAAGATGTAATGGGAGGGGTGTCGATATAGTGAACCGTCCGCCATATCATCATGTGATGAATATCTCTCTCGTTCCTTGAACCTTTCGCCCGAGAGCAGTGCTTGTGTGAGGCGGGGAAGAGCATTCCACGTGATATCGATGAAGTAATGTATTATTTTAGGACGGTGGATTGCGGCCATGAGCGGAGGGGCGGGCAGGAGGACTGACCAGTTGTGATGCGAGCGATAACAACATGCAAATAATCGTCATCAATGAAAAGTGTACTGGATAACTAGAGACGCCTCCACGCTGATGCAAACGACTGACAGCCAGCTGTACGGAAGAGCCAAAGATCTATGTGAAGAATATATAGATAACTACGTATAGCAGTGGCACACGGTAGCCCCGAAGATAGTTGCTTTCATAGCACCAGTAGTCCCCCCGCCCTGCACCCACCCTCCCACCCCCTCTTTGTATAGCCTCCCCCATAGCCAGGAGCGATCGGGGTCTGGGTGTGGAGGAGATGGCGCGCGGTGATGGCGAGTTGATCAGCTGTGAAATTAAAGGGAAATGATGCAAGATTCTACGTATTGAAGATAGATTACTCGCCTCTCCCGCACGATCACGCCCCGGGAACCAGATGCGCCGAAGCCCTTTTTAGTGGAGGTTTAAAGTCGTATTTTCGTGGCTAATGGAGGCGTGGGTTAGCATTCTAGTGACCCCAGGCTCTGGGGTTGGGACTCGATTGCTACTCTGGAATATAAAATGGAATGAAAATAAATGGAAATCAGCGAAGGGCAGCCAATGGGGGAATCGTTCAATTTCGGTGTTTGTGAAATTTTTTGGATCTTAATGACGATTCCAGTTGGAAGTCTTGGGAGTATGTAGATGACTCGTCTATCAAGGGAGAAGCATTTTAATGATGGCTGGGGTAAACTTGATACCTTGAGCACGTCGCGACGACGGTGCAGCTCTTGGGTATGACACCCTGGCCTTTGACCTGACCTTTAAGGGCCAGGTCAAAGGCCAGGACTTAATACTCAAGGGGATTTTTCTTATGCTCAAGGGATTCGAAAGTTTTCTTCACACACTTTTTGGTGTCTGTTGATACCTTTAGCAAAATGGAATAGAAGATCCGGATCTGTTGCCAGAACCGTTAAAAATGGTGATTACCAGCTGGTCTTCAATACCATTTGGTCTCTGATACCATCGGGTCTTCAGTACAAACGGGTCATTAATACTAAATGGTCTTCAGTAACAGGTTTTCTGTATCAAGTGGTCTTCAGTTCCTCCCTTTTGCTGTGTGAACTCTCTAAATACCATCCCAACTGAAGAACTTAGAGTTGAGGAAACTTTGACGGCAATCTTTACAAAAGTTTACATTTCGGTGAATGAGGAAGTTGTATCACATTTGACTTGCAGTTTGGGGTAACAGGGTAGCAAGACTTTGCCATGGCAGTGGGTGTCCTTACCCTATATGTCAGCCTACAAAGTGCGGGAACTCAGTCCTTCAAAATTAGTCCCCACAAAATGTACGTTCCTGAGTGCACTTGATCCTCCCAATGTATACAGAATGGAATTAATGATAATAGACGGGACATAAATTGGATTACCCGTTCGATCGACTGCCAATCGTTTAACGATGGAAATGTATTACTGGCGGTGTTCAGAGAGCAGGAGTACAGGTCCCAGGAGCTCTACCGTCAGTCCCATGAAATTGGGTTGTCATGAGATTGTAGAGGTAGAGGGGAAACTGTTGTTGCTGGAGGCAGTCAGGCTTGTCCCTGGGTATGAGTCAGAGGCTACGTGTGTTCTACCGCCCCTCCTCACCGTCTGGTTCTTCTCAAAACTCTTCTCTCTTCCCTCACACTCTTAACGTAGACTGTCATTCGTAAGACAGCGAATCCTTTCCGTATTCGTACCTACCACTCACCACTCGCACCTCTTTGGAACATCCTTCTTCTTCCATTCTCTTTTCACCTTCCTTTCCTTCTCTTCTATTCTCTCGTATTTTCTCACTCCTCCTCTCCCACCTAGCCCTTGCTCTACCCGACAGGACCCTACCTTACACCTCGCAATGTCGCAGTGTGGCGAAAAAGACACTTAACACACACCCAACCTCGAGTGTCAACACAGCCACTGTTCCCCCTCCATCTGGCCACTGTTCCCCCTCCCGCCTGACTAACAGGATCTTATAGACCTCTCTCCCCCTCTCTTTACTTTATCTTTATTCTTACTTTGGGTTGTGTATATTGTGGTCTCAGTCTCCTTGTGTTGCTTTCCGAATTCATTGTTTATTGGTTCCAGTACCCTGTTAATGCTGTCTAAGTGTTTTGATTGCTTTTTATTTTCTTTTTTTCTTATTTATTCCTGATTTTTCCTCCTAACTGCATTCATGATCTTTATTAACTTGTTTCTCTTACTTTCCAGTCCATGTTTTAGTTCATTTTTCATGTGGTTTCTAGTTCTAGTTTCTCGTTTTCGCTGATGTTTAACCTGCGGTCTCTGCCTGTCTCGTGTATCCTCTCGGTCTCTGTCATGTACATCCCCCGTGGGTCTGTGTCCTCCGCCTTCAGTAGTTACTCCTTAGACAGACCCGACTGACGTTAGCATCGTAAACACAGTTACTTTCCTTTCTTGATCTATTTTGTGAGTAGTTATTTCATGTTGTTGATGATATTAACCGTTTGATTGCATGATTTTGTTGGTGATGCTTGTCCCGTCAAATTAATGGACCACCACCACACCTGACGAAGGTGAACCTGTATGGCGTATGACGGCTCAGCACGCTGGGAATACCACTAGTTTGATGAGTTGAAGAGGCTCTGATTATGGTCCTGTTTGAGTAGTGTGTGTTTCACGAGTCTCCATGCACCTCAGGAGTCCCATCTTCCTCCATACATACGCCTTAGAGCTCGTATCGACCCACCTGCATATCCTCCCCCTTCCCCTCCCTTGCATACACTTCACGACACTCCCTCACGTCCTCTCATGCATATCCCCCACCACAGCCCTTCCCTCCCATTATGCATACACCCCATGGTATCCCCGACCCCTCATACATGGAGCTGTTCCCTATATTTACCTGAGGGCGTCCCTCTACCCTTCGTCAGCTGGGCAACACGGGTTTGGATCCCGCGGTATTTGCCCAAGAACGTCGAGCCACTCGAGAGAAGGTGACGGGAGGATCCGTCCGTCCAGGAGCTGATGGAATTTCAATGCAGGAGGGAGAGAGAGGAGTGTGTTTGATCTGGCAACTCGGCCCGGTATTGGATCCCGCTGAAGTGGAGGGCCCCGTCCGTCCACCCTCCTCCCCTTGCATACGTCTGTCCTTCTGTCTGTCTATTCGTCACTGTGTCTGTCGATCTCTTTGTTGTTTGCGTGTGTTTCTCCCGTATGCTTGCGTGGAGAGGCATGTTGAATGATCTACAAGCACTTCAAGACCTAGTTTCTGCCCCTCTCTCTCTATCGAAAACTCCTCACAACTTTCCTCTCTCCTTCGACGGTTCTGTAATTCCACCTCTTAACTCACTGAACGTACTTGCTGTTACTGTAACATTCACTCTGTCTTGGAAACCCCACATTACGAAAATACCTAAGTCTGCCTCTGAGAGACTTAATTTTTTTTTTTTTATATATATATAAGTTGTCGAAGTTTCTTTTCTTCTGAACAATTGCTCGGTTAATACAAAGGATTGATCCGTCCTTGTATGCAGCACTGATCTCACGTGTGGGGTGGTTCTAGATGTGCATCCTTACTTGACAGAGTTGAAAGCGGTCCGACTTATCAACTGTCCCAGGCTAACTTCAGACTTGACCCACTTGTCCTACGCCGCAATGTTGATTCACCTTCATTCTGTGGCTGCCTGTGTGCCCCCACCACTAGCTAGATCACGCAATGCTCGACAAGTTGCTGCGTCACATGATTTACTTTGTGGCCTATGGCAACTCAAGGATTGGCCGGTTTGATAAATGTATCTTCCCTTACACCTCTAAGCTTTGGAACTCGCTACCCTCTCATGTCTTACTCAATGGTTATGACCTTGCACGTTCTAGACAGGTTTTTCACTTCTTCCAAAATTCGTAAAAAGTTTTCCTTGTCTTTTATTTTTGCCTTTCATTAACCTTTCAGTATTTCAATTAAGGTCCGGCCTTGATGTGGATTTTTTGTCCGTGACTGGAATCTCCATCGTAAAAAAAGAAAATCTTTTACACTGTTTGAAAGAGTTTCTGACGACAGTCTGCATGGAAATTTTGTAGCAGAGATCATCTTGCCTTACTTTATATTGTACATAAATCGAAGGTAAAATTTCCAGTAGATACATCAGTGTTTTATGTTACTTATCACGAAGCTAAATCGCATATGTATTGCTGTATGATGGACACGTGATTATTCAATTTAAAGGTGAATTATGAATTCATGAAGTTGTATAAAGATGAGACGATCATTGTAATGAGTTGGTTCCAGTCCACTCATCGGGAAGCGTGTATGTGCTTACCAATCGAGTGTGTGTATGTGTGTATGTGTGGGCATGGAAGGTCGCCACGCCCTTGGGAGTTATGCGGGCGTGTGTGGGCGGACACAGGTATCACGGGCAGGGCAGGGGAGGCTCTGGATTCGCGGACCACACACCTGCCACCATTTAGATCGAGCGGAGATAACGACGTTGTCTCGTGTTTTTGTTCGTGTTGGGTCGTTTGCACCACCTAGGCCTGGTGGACTCCCTCCCTGCCGCTGTTCCCCGATGCCGCCGGTGCCCTCTCTCCTTATGGGCCTCCTGACTGCCCCTCTTTGGTCCTTGCTAGTTGCTGCAAATCACGTGTCTCTTATATAAGTATGAACTACTTACCCCATCACCCTATTTATCAATTGCACGCCCAATTTATCCCCCATTACGCATCAATCTGTGACCACAATAGCCCCTTCGTGCACTCCGTCCACTACGCATCAATCTATGATCGTAGAGGTCGTTTGCGTATTCTTCCATCTTAGGAAAACGTCTTTTCGTGACCCGGAGACGGAAATGGCCATAAACAAACTGCCCTGGGCATGATAGGTGATTGGCTGGCTCGTCAGCCAACCACAACGAGGGAGTCTCGCTCAGGCGGGAGACAAACTCCTGTGGAATCAAGCTTTACGATGATGTGCTTGAGTCAGCGGCTCTCACATTGGGGTTGTGGATGAAGCGTCGCGTTTCTTTTGTTTTTCCTTCTCCTGTTCCTTGTCTTTCACTGTCTGTCTGTCTCGTGATTTTTCTTCTTCTATTCCTCCCTTTCTTTCGTTCTCTTCCATGTCCTTCTCCTCCCTGACGTTCGTCCAGCTTAATCCTCCCACTCTCCCTTCCCTTTCCTTTTCATTTTTCCTATTTCCTTAACATTATTTCTCCTCTTCCTTGTTTGGATTCCCGACATTTCCTCTCTTCCCTCATGGCTTCCTCCTCCACAGTGACGTGCTTTTCTTTCACTTATCTCTCCTCCTTCTGGACCCTTCTTCTCTCTTCCATCCCTTTTCCAGTTCATTCTTAACGCTCTCTCACCTTCTGCCATTTCTCTTCTCCTTGTCCTTGTTCTTTGTCCTCTCTTCAGTGTCCCTTCCTCCAGGACCTCCAGCTCTTCATTCCTGGCCTTCCTCGTAATCTCCTTCATTGTCCTTCCTTCTCCTCTTCTCCTTATCCCTCCTCCTTTGTTCATCACTCTTCCTTGTCACTCTTCACCTATCGTCCTCCTCTTCCTTCCTCCTCTTCCATCTCACCTACCTCCCCCCCCCCCCGCCTTCCCCTGCTGTCTCCTCCTCTTCCCCTCCTTGTCATCGTCTTGCCCCTCCTGGTTGTCACCTCCTCCTGGACCCGCCCCACTGACCTTATAAGACCGTGATCTCCGTCCACCAACTACGGAACTCGACCTCCTCCGGGTCATGGCAACGCTTCCCCACTGCAACACCGGACTCTCCAGTGTTGTAGTCTAACGTCTCCTCTATTGTGTTGCTGCAAGTGTTCCTCTGTCTCTCTGTGTTTCACGAAGTCGTATAGTAATCTCGAGTCTGTACATCACAGTTCAACGATGATATTAGCATAACATTATTACACTGTCACCGTTCTATGTTAGTTCACATGTATACAGTTATAGTCACTGAAGGTTAACTATCTATTCTTAATACACATTCACTCAATACATTTTTTTCCTCTTTGGTAAAATTTCTATCACTCGAGAGTAGTGAAGGAGGTGAACTCACGAATGTCTTGCTATGGACTTATACGGGAGTGTGGGCGTGGGCGGTGGGACTGATGCAGTGCAGGAAGAGGAGAGAGAAAGAAAGAGTTTCGGGATGAGACGGGAAGTGGCCAGTGGAGGAGAAGGTGTGGTAGGGAATGAGGAAAAGCAGTAGGGCAAGCAGGAAGTAGTAGGAGGAAGGGTGAGGATTAGTAAAGTAAGGAGGTGGAGGAATGTCAGGTAGTGGAGGAAATGTGCAAGGATGTAGATAAATAGTGTGGATGGCGTGTGGTGTGAGGAGGAAGAGGGAAGAGGAGAGAGGGACAGAAGAGAGAAGAAAGAGGACTAAGGGACAGAAGAGAAGAGGAGGAAGAAGCAAGAGTATGCAAGAACGAAATTTGGGACAGGAAGAGGGAATGAACTGTAGGAGGAGGGATAGAAGGAGTGAGATGGAGGGGTTGGTAGGAAGAGGTAGTGGGAGGGAGTGGAGATCGTGACCGCCTGTGAGGAGCCTGTAACCTCCCATGCTATTCCAGCTCAGCGTGTGTGTGTGTGACCAGACCTTATGAGGAAAGTCCTCTTTTAGAACATTAGCCTCGTCGCCAGGCAGGATCTCCAATCGCTTTCCTTAACCACATTATCCTTATCTCTCCTGACTTTTAAGTGTATGAAAAGTGCGCGAACGCAAAAGCAGTTTGTGAGGCCCTCATAACTTTATTCAACTCGGACATTAGAAAAGGCTAAAAGCTCTCCAACAACTGCTTTATCGTTTATGGTTTATGGTCTTTGTTTTCCTGGTTGCCCCTTTTACAGACGACGTTCCCCGTGGCCAGCCATCAGGAACCTGTCCCGTGCCTGAGAAGCAGACCCCGAGGGTCTCAGGGTAGCCTTGGACCTCTGTTCATCAGCAGATCGCCAGAGATCTGAGACGCTCATATTCCTGCACTTAAGTCTTAAGATAAAGATTTAGAGAGCCATAAAGATTAGCATTCTATGAAGAAGTTTTCAGGAAGCGTTAGGGATCCTGGAATCCTGTTCTTCATTTCCCTTTCAGAATTTTAAAAGATCAAAAGGTCTTCCCCACTGACTCTCAGACTATGAAAATCTTAGTTTACGTCTCAGGAATCATAAACTTTTTTCAGAATATGAGAGTCGGAAAAAAAGAAAAATTTCTTACTTTTATCAGAAAATAGTTGTAGAATCCACCCACATATTTTCTATGTTTCACTGCGACAAAGTGATCGCTTCTGAAACTTCCTCTCACCGCTACGTCCAAACACAGGTGTGGGGACTTTTGAAATATTCAGACGTCTCGTACTCGTCGGAAAGTGAATACAGGAGCTATGACCATCAAGTGGATGACTGACATCTTTCGTAGGTCCGCATGTTGGATATAGGAATTATAGAACTCTTCGAGCGCGTTTTTCGGTAAACATCAAAGACCTTTGGAAATAAGTAGGTGAAGGAGAGGGGAGGGGTTAATTGCAAGGAAACTTTTATTGGTTAGGAGACAGATGTAGCCCTTTGATGTAGTTTGGAGACAGCTGCGGCATGTCGATGTTGCTGATTTGGCAACAGATTTGGGCAAACTGATGGGAGTTGGACCTCTCCGCTAGATCTTGCTGCACAGGACACAGATCTGTAGAGGTTGTAAACTTTGGTCCGTATAAATCCTGCTACTTATTAGGGCTGTAAGAGAAAGGGCTTAGGATCTTACTGCTGTTGTGGGGAAGGTCCGACTACTGGGACTCTTAGACTCGCGAAGCAAATCCAGGAATGCTCTTGGATCTTAACCTTCACGAAAGGGATCCAGGGAAACTCTTAAGTTTTATTTCTCTCAAAATAGGTCTAAGGTCACTCTTGAATCTTAACACTCACGTAAGAAATCTTGAGAGGCTCTTGAATATCAGATCACAAAGAAGATCCACATAGGCTCCTGGATCTCAAGTCACAGGGAACAGATCCAGGGAAGCTCTTGGATTTCACAGCTCTCGGAACAGATCCAGGGAGGCTCTCATGGGGAAGAGTCTCGCCCAAGTTTCAGAGTTTGTGATGAACTGGCCAAGTTGGTTCTCGGGTCTCCATTAATCACGCCAGTCTGTCCCGCCGAGATGGAATTCTCCACTTTTGTAGCTTAATGAAAGAACCTGTCATGTCTTCGTCTCTGTGTTGCAATCTTCGGAGTCCTCTTCGTCTTTCATCATCAGTGTCGTCTCTTTTTTCATCTTCGATTCCTCTTTTCAATCTTTTTTTTTTTTTTTGAGTTGCTGACGTAGACTTGAATAGGTAATTTACTCTACTTCTTAACCCTCCAGCGTTGCACTTCATGATGATAAAACTCTTTAGTTGGACAATAAATGTGTTTAGTGCTTGCGTTTTAACATTCTTTATTGATCATCTCCTCTATACTGGTATCAGCTTTGCTTTCATTATTTGGTTAATTCTATTTCGTTTCGTTACTTCTTATTTTCACGTCATTAATTTTTTGTGAAAATGCGAATGGAGAAACATCTCACCTCAAGAATCAACTTTATGTACAACATGCAACATTTTACAAGGGTACACTTCAGTGTGTAAAGGCAATGTTCCTGAAGCACTGTAGACATGAGCTGAGGAAGTGGGTCAGTGAAGTGAAGGATAGTAGGTACTAGATCCACCCCTGCTGAGTGAAGTGAGGGGCTGTAGGGACTAGATCCACTCCTGGGAAAAGTTAATAGAATCAAAGACGGACTAATGGGAAGATTAATCCTCGCAGATCGTTTATGTATTTGTCTGTCTTCCACTTGTGATAGCCAACATCCCCTTCCTCCTCCTCCTTCTCCTCTCTTCCCTCCTGTCTCTCCTCCTCTTCCTCCTCCTCCTCCTGACACGTCTGTCTTCCTCAGTCCTTCCTATTCCTCCTCTTGTCTCCCACTGCTTCATTCCTCCCCAGCCCTCATCTCCCCGAATCATCATCTCCGCTATTCTACCCACGTTAGCCAACCTATCTCCCCCACTCCTCATACTCTTTCTCCTCCCCCCGCCCCCTCCTCCTTCCATCACTAGACCCATTACCGAGGCTGATGCGAGGACGATAGTCCAGGTGTTAATGGTTGCAGGCAATTAGTCCCTAACCAAACTTGTGATCTTATCGCAGTTTCCTTTCTTTTTGCTGGATAGGTTAGTGATAGCTGGGGGGCCAAACCAGCTAGCTGCCTCAGCCTCTCTTATCAATGTTTATCTTCGCTTGTCATCCCTTTTAGCTCCTTGTCTATCAGTTTTTCCTGCCTCGTACCTGTACTTCAGACGGGGTCTGACTGATGGATAACTGTGGACCGTGAAAGACTTAAGATGACTGTATCGTCTGTGTGATTTGTGGATCGGAATCAGTGACTGAATTTGATGCCCCTTGTCCATAGGATTATACTGGAGGAACGGTTTCTAAGCAGCATGACAATTGGAAAGGTTTCAGGTTTCTGTCTCTCTCCCTTGGGGAAAGCGGACAAGAGTGGCTGTATGGTTTCTACGCCACCAGGTAGTAACGGTGTTAATAATTTGATAAATACATTTAGCACTCCCTTGGTTATCATGTTACCATTAGTAAGGACAGATAAGGACCCAGCACCTGACCTACGGGGGTCGGTCGGTTTAGGTGGTGGGAGGCGAGTAATGAGAGAGGCTCTCACAGGGTAATTACCGGAGGGGGGCGGAGGGGTTAGCGGTGGCTGATGCCCGTAATTGCAGTTATGGTGAGAGACGAAGACCTGTTGAGGGAGTAAGCTGGCTGCTGACACTGGCCTGCCAGGCGGACGGCACCAGGAACCTGATGGCTGCACCAGTACTCTCTCTCTCTCTCACACACACACACACACACGTACACACGCACACTTACGCTCACTCTCTTACATACAAGCGTTAATTAGCTGAAACGAAAGTACCTTTGCAGTATGAGAGTAGCGGATGACTGTAATAAGCTAAGTGATGAATTTGTAGATGTTTATAGTATACAAAAGTTTGATTGATTATATAAGAATGGAAAAAAGGTCAATAGATAGGGTCTCCCTCCCCTTAGAGTACAAATATGTCATTACATGTGTATATACATACACCTACACAAGCAGGTATGCATACCTGGACACCTGCACGGGTTACCAACAAACAGATAGCGAGTAAGAGTGTTGACGGTGGCGATAATGGCCGGGGCAATAACGTGTTATCTGGAGGACCTCCCGTCCGGGTAATTAACCGTTGTTTACTTCACCTGCGCCGGAAACCCCTCCTTGTGGGGCCGGACTGTGAACGGGAAAGGGGGGAAGGGGTAAAGGAGGGGGTGGTAGGGGTGGGGATGGAAAGAATGATTATTCAGGGGGAAGGAGTGAAGAAGGAAGACGAAAAGCAAAAGAGTATACAAGTTATAAAAATTCCAGGGTAAGTATATAGCAAGTGTCCCAGACCAGCTAGCAGGCTGTGGTGGGGGCGTGGGCGTGTGGGCCGCTTTGCGGCGTGGACCCAGCTGGGGTTGTGGGGCGCAGAGGACCTCAGAAGACAATACAGGGTAAACGGCTGGAGATAACGACGGCTTGAAGTAGTATTGAAGGACTGTGTGTGTTCAGGAATATAGATAAAAGTCAAAGAACAGTTAATCATTGAATTTAGGAAGCCATTCTTTGGAGAACAGTTGTGTGTGTGTGTGTGTGTGTGTGTGTGTGTGTGTGTGTCACCCCCTAAAGACACGTCAGTAGTGAAGGCAAAATCCCCAAGCTGCTCTGAACGTTCTCCAGTCTTACTGTGTGTGGCCGGACCTGTCCCCACAGGGACCTTAGGGCTGGAGCAGGGGGGGGGGAGGGGGGGGTAGTCACTCTGGGAGGAGGGAGGGAGGGTCACTGGTATGGTATAAAAAGCCCCTCCTGATTGCCAGGCTCTGTGATGGATCGTTGTGGTGTGCAGCCGTGAGGCGGAAGCACCTCTCCCAAGCTGGGTCAGTAAACAAGGATGTGGGGGAAGGGGTGAGTGTGGTTAATGGATGATGAGTGTGGGTAATGGGTGATGAGTGTGGACAATAAGTGGTGAGTAAGGTTAATGGGTGATGAGCGTGGGTAATGGGTGGTGAATATGGGAGGTGTTCTTGAATCATGGGAATATGGGAGGTGTTCTTGAATCATGGGAATCATCATGGGTAGGAGATGATGTCTTTAGGGTAGGAAAGGGGTATGAGAGTTAAGGGCGAGTGCTTTTGGTCGAAAATGAATGTTTTGCTCTTCAGGAAACAGACGTATACGCCTTGGTGAAGTCGATGAGATGCTGTCTTGCCCAGGAAAAATTTTGTTGGGTATAACGAAAGAATTCTAAATGCTTAATGACAGTCTTATGCGTTGCGTTTTGTATTGATTGAAGCTTTATCCTTCTGTATTGCATTTATTTGCATGTGTGTAATGATTAGAGTAAGATTAAAAAAACACAGAACTGGAAATGACTGGAAGCAATGAGCGTGTAGGATCTGGAACCCAGCAGACTGGAGATCCTGGAACCCTCGCCTTGAAACTCGTGATAGTGGAGCAGCTTCCGTTGGCCAGCATCTGTAGACTCGTTGTAACCAGCCGGAGAGGAGTGACAGTGGCACGTTAGTAGCCCAGAGCCGCTGGGAAATAGCTGGTAAAACTGTACGTGTGTAAAATGTAAGTGTTGGAGGACAGGGAGTGCTTGATGAGGGAGGAAACGAGTCAGCAGAGCGGGAAAATGCTTTATACGACAGAATAATTCCCAACTGTGATGGGGGAGCAAATTGTGTTATCTCCACCACGGCTTACCTCCCCTCTCATCCTCCCACACCCCCTCCAACCCTCACCCCCTCCCATACTGTCACTGTCCCAGCCTCTCTCTCTCTCTCTCTCTCTCTCTCTCTCTCTCTCTCTCTCTCTCTCCCTCCCTACTTCATCCACCTTTCCATCCTGCCATCATCCATCTCGTCCTTCCCTCTTCATCTGTTCCTCCTCACTCGTCCGTATCGTCAGTCATCTCGCTTCTCTCCCCTTCCACATCCTCCCATCCCTCACTGTCCCATCACTCCGGTACCAGCCCTCGCCCCTCACCCCCCGCGCTGTCCATCACCTCCCCATCTCCCCAGAACGAGCATGATCCTGATTATCCTCTCCCTAGCCTATCCACCCCTCGCTTCCCCTTCACCTCTCCCCCTCATTTCCCCATCACCAAAGAAACAGTCTATTCCTGGTTAACCTTCTCTGCTCCCCTCGCCTCCCCCACTTCTCCCCATCACCCCAGAACCAGCATAATCCAGGTTACCCCAAATAAAAAACGCATCAGTGATCAATGACTACTTAATCCCCAGAGAATTGACAATTTGGCGCCATCTTTGTTACTGGGAATCATTGCCTCGGGAATATTGGGAACAATGGCTCTGGGAACACCGAGAATCATGGGTCTGGGAATACTGGGAATCTTGGAATATTCAATAAAAGGCTTGTTGATCACTGTGATGTATTCGATATGAATGTACCCTATTGAAATAAATAATTCCTGATTCTGTAGCAACACTCTTACGACTGTGGGAAATATGTGGTAAACATGAAGTACATATGGTGTAAAGAAAGTATATATGATATACAGTAAGTATATATCATATGTAGAAGGTATATATGATATATAGGAAGTATATATGAAATAAAGAAATTATATATGTTATATAAAAGTGTACATCATATGTAGAAAGTAAATATGTTACATGGGAACTATACATGGTATATAGAAAGCATACATCGTATAAAGAAAGTATATATAGTCTATAGAAAATATAGGTATATAGATAGTATATGTGGTATATAGAAGTTATACCAGGCATAAAGAATGTATGCATAGATATGTAAAGAAAGTAAATGTGGTATACAGAAAGACGCTCCATCACATGTCAAATTGGGCTTTACGTTTAGTTGTTGGTTACTGAACTCCGTGCCAGGCTCGTCTCCGCTCTGATGTGTGCCAGGACAGGAAGGACATCAGGGAGTAGAACGGGTCTTGCTAGAACCTAGAGCTGTTTTGTTGTTAGGAGCTCAAAATGTTTTGTTAGACGCTGGGAATATTTTCTAAGAAGGTAAAGCTGTTTTGTATGTAGCTGAGGTTGTTTGGATGTAAACTGGAAGTGTTTGGTTAGGAGCTGCAGCTGTTTTGTTAGAGACGGAGCTGTCTTCTTAAAAGCTGAAGGTTTTTCTGAAGCTAGAGCTGTGTTAGGTCAAGCTGGAGCTATGATGGAAGAAGCTGGAGTTGTTTTATTTACTTTTGTCTGTTGTACTGTGATACAGTGTGTCTTGTTACCTTTTGAATATGAACTGAATTCTGAAAACAATGAATGATATCAAATTAAAATTTCACGCTGTTCGATTCAACGGGAACATCAACAAATGAAATCTCGGTTTAGATGGATTACACGGTTTTAATTCATAGTAATTAGGATATCATTAATTATCCCTGGTGATTAGTCACCGTGATTACAATGGAAATGTAATTGAAGTCAAGCTCCTGTCTTCCCTTCTTCCTTGTTATGAGTCAACAAGGATTATTGAAAAGCGGGGGTGAGGGGCCCGTAAGGCGCTGAGAGAGTTAAGGTAGTTACAGAGTGGTTAGGACGTAGTTACGGGGTCGTTAGTTTTGTGATGATGAAGGTCGTTGGCCGGAATGTAAATTGTTCTCGTCAAGGATGATGATGTATGCTGACCCGGCGTGGCATCGTTGCTGGGACACTGATGTATCCTGACGCTTGGCGTCCTGGCTGATGTACGATGAGCCAGCCTGACGTCTTTGCTGGAATGCTGATGTATGCTGCTCTAACCTGGCGTCCCCTCAGGCATGCTGATGTATGCTGAATTATCCAGGCAAGCATTCTTGTCAGTACCTTTGGTTATATGGTTTGATTTCTTGGACAGAAGCCTTAGGTTGGATGCTGGACTATCCTGCTCTCTATCCACGAGGATATCCATCCAGCCATACACAGTGGGACTCGTATCTCTAGCCTTAAATAGTGGCAGGACATTTTACCGTACCCAAGGCAAGGTGCAATTTACATTCCTCTTTTTTCTCTAACCTGTCACATCATGGAGGTACTACGTGCTCCTCCTCCTCCTCCTCCTCCTCTCCTTCCTCTCCTCCTCCCTTGGCATCCATTAAGCCAGTGAGGGTGAGGTCACCTGAGATTACAGGTTTGTGCTGTGTGCTGACATCATGCCACGGCTGCAGGGAGGGGGGAGGGAGGGTGATGGCCTGGGGCTCGACACCCCCTCTAATAGCTAATAAAAGGCCGGATTAAAACGAGAATGGAATTAGTCAACCGGAAAATGGATTTTAACTCTCCTTGTTTTGGAAGAGGGGAACGCCATATATTGTTTCTTTTTTTTTCATCAGAGGAGTTAATTTATACATATACAGAGAGGAAGGAATTCATACTTATACATATATAGATTTTTTTATTCTTCAAGCCCCCGGGGAATTAGTGCAATTATCTACCAAGTATAAAATACATAAGAGTCAAAATGCCCTGGAGTGGTAGTCTGGGGTCTGGTCCCTGACACAAGCCGTCAACAGGTCTTGAAGAGCACTTAGGCCGGCGGGTCGTTGCCTCAAACAACCAGGAACAAATACTGATGCAGTTTGGTTTCAATCAACTATGAACATAGGCAAATCTTCACTATATATATATATATATATATCACAACCTTATCACAAGTTGTTTGTTTCTGTACGTCTTTACGTTTGGTTTATAATGTTTCATACCGTCAGTGTGGAGGAGTAGGTGTACAGTGATTTTTTTTAATCTTCTTTTGATGTTGACAGTTGAGATGATGGATGGTTGTATGTGACAGATGTGTGTTGCGGATTTAGTTTTGGAAATATAGTGACAGGTGTGTGGAGCTGTTGTAGGGTTGGTGGGTACACTAACAGGTGTGTAGACAAAGATAAGGGATGGCCAGAAACGAATGAGTCTATAGATTACGACATATGGGAATGAGGCAAGACCAAGACTGAGATCAGCTCTCTTATTTCATTTAGGTTTTCTCGTATTTTCAGAGCTGTAAATGAATGCATTGATAATTATCGTCATCATTAAGGAAAACCAGAGCCTATAAAAATCCTTACGTCTAGTTTTACTGAAGTTTTAGCCACCAAAAAAGAAGAATGTTGACCTGCTTTTGTGTGTGCTGAAGACTAGGTGTCTTAGAAGTCTAATTTTGCGTCGTTGATGTAGGTAATAAGGCAGGGCGCTGTCTGCGCTCCCACTGACTTAGTGCGGTGCTGTGATGAGATTGTTCTTGTAAATATTATACCCTGGTTGAGAGAGAGAGGGAGAGAGAGAGAGAGAGAGAGAGAGAGAGAGAGAGAGAGAGAGAGAGAGAGAGAGAGAGAG
>JAYMFT010264791.1:0-10714 GCA_038088735.1 Panulirus argus
TATAGTGCCATTGTACAAAGGCAAAGGGGATAAAGGTGAGTGTTCAAACTATAGAGGTATAAGTTTGTTGAGTATTCATGGAAAATTGTATGGGAGGGTATTGATTGAGAGGGTGAAGGCATGTACATAGCATCAGCTTGGGGAGGAGCAGTGTTGTTTTAGAAGTGGTAGAGGATGCATGGATCACGTGTTTGCTGTGAAGAATGTATGTGAGACATACTAAAAATACAGATGGATTTGTATGTCACATTTATGGATCTGGAGAAGGCATATGATAGGGTTGACAGAGAGGCCTTGTGGAAGGTCTCAAGAATGTGTGGTGTGGGAGGTAAGCAGCTGGAAGCAATGACAAGTTCTTATCGAGGGTATAAGGCATGTGTACGAGTAGGAAAAGAGGAGAGTGATTGGTTCCTAGTGAAGGTCGGTCTGTGACAGGGGTGTTTGATGTCCCCATGGTTGTTTAATTCGTTTATGGTTGGGGTCGTTAGGGATGTAAATGCAAGAGTTTTGGAGAGAGGGGCGAGTATGCAGTCTTTTGGGGATGAGAGGGCCTGGGAAGTGAGTCAACTGTCGTTCGCCAGTGATACAGCCCTGGTGGTTGATTCGAGTGAAAAACTGCAGAAGTTGGTGACTGTGTATGAAAAAGTGTGTGAAAGGAGAAAGCTGAGAGTAAGTGTGAATAAGAGCAAGGTTATTAGGTTCCGCAGGGTTGAGGTACGAATTAGTTAGGGAGTGAGTTTGAGTGGGGAAAAATTGGAGGAAGTGAAGTATTTTAGATATCTGGGAGTGGACTTGGCAGCAAATGAAGCCATGGAAGTGAGTGAGTCATAGGGTGGGGGAGGGGGCGAAGGTTCTGGGAGCGATGAAGAATGTGTGGAAAGAGAGAACATTATCTTGGAGAGCAAAAATGGGTATGTTTGAAGGAATAGTAGTTCCAACAATATTATATGGTTGCGAGGCATGGGCTATAGATAAAGTTGTACGGAGGAGGATGGATGTGTTGGAAATTAAACGTTTAAGGACAATATGTCGTGTGAGGTGGTTTGATCGAGGAAGTATGGTAATAGTAAGAGATGTGTGGTAATAAAAAGAGTAAGGTTGAGAGAGCAGAAGAAGGTGTGTTGAAATGGTTTGGACATATGGAGAAAATGAGCGAGGAAAGTTGACAAAAAGGTACACGTGTCTGAAGTGGAGGGAGGAGAAGGGGGAGTCCAAATTTGAGATGGTGGGATGGAGTGAAAATGATTTTGAGTGATTGTTCCTGAACATGTAGGAGCATTTATTTACAGTCATGCATAGGATAGAATGAATTGGAACGATGTGATAAACAGTGGGCGGCGTACTGTCAGTGGACAATCTGGGCATGTGAAGCAGCTGAGGTAAACCATGGACAAAAAGGTCTGTTGGGCCAGGTTGAGGGTAGGGAACTGTGGTTTCATTGCATTACAAATGACACCTACAGAATGGATTTGAGCAAATGCATCCTTTCTTTGTTAATTCCTGGTGCTATCTCGCTAACGTGGGATACAGCGAACAGCTCTGTGTGTGTGTGTTTCGAATACATAAAGCTTAAACATGAAACGAGTGCATTCGCCTCTCCGTAAACAATCTTAGTAATCTGAAAGGACGTTTTTCGTTGTTATTGAATTGATGTACTGTTTAGTATGAAGATTTTGTTTTACGGATAGTGATGGGAGAAGAAATTATCTGCAGCATCCACATTGATAGTACTCTAGCAGGATTATTTGTAGCAATGAACTTTTGATATTACGACTGTCTTTCTGAAAATGATTAGAGAAACAAGCAAGGTGGACAAGTCTTTTTCTAAGGGAGGTTCTTTGTTCGATTTTCTATATCGTATGAGTGTTATGTTTGAGTTGGAATCATAGGAGAAAAAGGAAGTTAGTTGAGTTCATTAAAAGACTTAAATGTTGTTAGGGTTCACTTGTGTAACATGGTGTATCTGTGTGGAAGTTTCAGTTCCTATTATCAGAATGATCAGTAACCAATAACTGTACATGAATATTACTTTTATATGGCAGTTTAATGAAGTTTAAACGACAAGGAGCTTTTTAACATTAATGAAGACTCAAACGCAATCTCTAAAGAGTATATGGTTTAGAAACTGTGAAGTTACTGGTATTCATGAGCCTAAAGCCTATTATGGCTATGAATACAGATAACTTTCATGGTAATGGCGAGGTCACCACTTTACTCCTGAACACGAGATCCGAAGCTTTGTTTGTCTGGGAAAAGAAAAACAGTAAATAACCTCAAATTAAGGAAACACGCACATGTGTTTTCGGTCTGCCACATTCTTAGTCAACACAGGTTACGATCTGTGATTCCCTTCGCTTTAATAATTCTTCTGAATAAGATTTAACCAAGTAATGACAAAAATTGACAGGTAAACATCGTCTACAGAAAACAAGGGCAACTTGTACTTAAATACGGCACATCAACATCTTGGAGACATATTTCATGCACATTGGAGAGAAACTGCAAGCCTATGGCCTCCCAGAGCAGGTAAGTGATTTTAACTGTATCGAGTCAAGGAATCACAACCAAACCAAGTGATCTTATTTTAGTCTTCAGTGTCTCAGACAGAGAAACCAGAATTCAATGTAGATTGTTTGGTTTTGGTTATTTTTTGTTCTGTTAATTCCATTTTCTTCAACTTTCAGGCCCTGCCTTACTTAGAATTTTTTTAAGTCCTGCAGGATAATTACTAAAGATATAGATTGTTACAGTTTACAAGATAGAAAGATATATGCCAACAGTCGCTGTACACCAGTAGAACGCATCTCTGATTTTCCTTGATACTCTTCCCAGGGAATTGCTATGTTTGCATTCGGTATTCAATAGGATGGGTTCCAGGTCGCGGTCCCAGCTGATGGCATGCTGCAGCGGCCCCGCCTCACCCAACAGAATTGGTCGGTGTTACCGTTAAACAAACGGCGCGCTGCGAGGTAAATAAATGCTGCTTCCCCATCGCTGGTTCTCATCAGGCCAGTGGGATAATCGATGCGGGCGCTTCACACGTCTAGCAGGAACACCAGCCGGGGAAGTTCCTGAAGCAGCGAAAGAGTTGTTTGTGTCGGAGTGCTTTTTTTCTTTAAGTAATTTTAGTAAAACTACTTTTGAGAAATGTGAAAGCAATTTATATGGTTTAAGTTACCGTTAGGATTGGCTTTCATCGAGTGATTTTTAAGCACATATTTTGTGAACTCTTCGTTCTAATGCCACTCGATCATGTACAACCTAATTTTCCTTTACCTATCCAACATTTGGTGGTATAGCTTTGGTTAGAACTGGTTACATAATATTTCAAAAAATTACTTCAAATTCCGTCATCACCGTGACCAACTTGTTCACTGGCCTTCATTTAGCGTCCCCGCTACTGTAACCTGTGGCGGTGCTGGGTAACGGAACCTATGGGAAAGCCCAGACAATGCTTCTTTTTTTTTTTTTTGTCGAAGGATCAGGTCACGGACAGTGTTCCTATTATTGCAAGGGCTAAAATTATGTGAAAAGAAAGGAGGGGGAGAGGGGATAACTTTAAAGACAGAGAAGCAAGAAGACACTGAAAACCTTTTATAGAGGGACAGGCCGTAAGGAAGCTAGGTCGAGTTTCACAATTTAGTAAAGGGAGAAACATCACAACGGCTCACTCAAATACAAATTATGGCTGTACACCCGGATATAGAAAAAAGTAGTCTCATTTTCCGTAATAGATTAAAATGCATTCTTTTTAAAACATCCTAGTATATCCCTACTTATAGTACGGTAGACTACAAAAAATTCAAATGCTGCTGAGCTTTGTGTACACAGTGGAACATGAAGTTGCTTTCCATTAACAGTTGGATATCCAGGTATGGTCAGGTGAAGGGCGGGCGGCCAGCTTCCCTCACTTGTCACCCGCTAAACCTGAACGTTGACTCAGTGTGGGACGGGTCAGAGCAGCCTGACGATGTACGGTATTACTTATGCAGAAGGTAAGGCCTGTCTCCACTCTCTCCCCCGGTCCTGCTCTAGATATTAACCTGGCTATTGTCCTGCTGAGGCTACCGTAAAGTCTGTTGTTGCTTATGTAATCACTGCCTCCATGGCAGATTTTAACCAACTGCAGGAACTGATACCGCATTTAGTTTGTTGAATCACTTTACCAGCACACGTGCTATGACGTACGTAAGATATTACTGGCACTTGACGAAATTTAGTGTACAAATATAGGCAGATATTGCATAATTACATGACTGGAAAATGTGTAAGAACTTACTCCTATGTCATCTATGTATTTGAGGAAGTCCATAGCCTATCAATTGCTAGTATCATTAAGGCTGTCAACGTCGTCATAACAACCTAACAGCCAATCGTAAATATTCAACACCAGGAATTCAGGACAATTCTCAGACCGTAAACGTTCTCACTGCATGTATGGCCCTTGTCTAATAGCCCGACGCTGTTACATAATGTTATTACTTTAGGATACGCTTCTATTTCTCAATATGTAGACAGGATGTTTGATAATTAGAATACAGTGAACACTTCGTTTTCCACGGATTGCTTTTTATTCTGAAATGATTGCTATAAAGGAACTAATTCTCAACGTTATATATGGATACACATCTCTTCATCACATACCCTTATTATTACTGTATAATCATTATATTCAATGGATTAATGATGTCGATTGCTACTGTGTATGATTGCTCTGAAATACTGTATTTCGTAACTGAATCGATTTAGTAATCCTCAATCTTCTCGTTGACTTTACTATTTTGTACTGATTTTCTCCGTTTAAGGAAAGATTTAAGGAGAGAAAGAGAGAGAGAGAGAGAGAGAGAGAGAGAGAGAGAGAGAGAGAGAGAGAGAGGGGGGGGGGGTAAGAAAAGTGCTACGTCATCTTTGTTCAATGGGTAGCGGTAGGTTACCATCGCTCCCACCAGCCCTCTGAAGCAGTAACTCCACTCACACCATTTCTGTAGCCCTGTAGAATTAATCTCACTAACACTAGTTCTGTAGTCTCTGTAGCAGTTACTCCACTAACGCTAGGTCTGTGGCCTCTAGCTGTAACTTAAGTATCAATATTTCTGCTATAGCTTTAACCTCACTAATACTAGTTCTGTGGTGTCTGTAGCTCACTAAATCATAGTAATGGAACCAGCTGTAAATCTCTGCAGTTTTTTGACTAACAACAATCTCTCCATTTCTTTTATAGCCAGAGTGACATGGCTTCACTAATGGTGCTACATCATACTGCATACCCTATCTACTACACACAGCTTCCTTTCAATTAGCCTGTTTCCTATAATTTTGTTGTCTTTCCATTTCATTTGCTGGTGCTGTCGGCCGATGGATGATTCTCAAGCGCGGGCAATGCCGCTCACGCTCACGCCAGACCCGTTCGTTAGCGTTGACGCAGAGGGCAGTGGGCAGGCCTTCGTCTGCCAATGCGTACGTGAGATTTCGCACGGCGTGCACACCGTCCGCTCACCCGCTTTATGCTCTGTTGCAGATAGCGTTCGTTTGTCCGGCGATGTTTCTTGTAGGAGAGATAGAATCTGATCGTGCATGGGGGGGGGGGGAAGAGTAGGAGGCTCCAATAATGTCTTAAGGGCGAATTTGACGCCTAAATAATATCGTTCATCCAGACTGAGAGGGTAGTATGTGGCTGCTATTCAGTCACAGTCCACTCCCCGGTAAACAATGAACATGTAAGGCGTCATGGAATTAAATGATATTGAGAGATTAAATTCAGTAATGAAATACCGATAAATGGTTGAACCCTGAAACTCTGTTGACCTTGGTAATCATTGATAGATGGCAGCACATCCAGCTTATTGGGTCAACTGATTGGCGTCGGTCATGAACGTTCCAGCGGTGGATGTGACGATTGTCACGGCCTTTGAGAGGAATTTTATCAGGGGGGTACAAAGTTTATTTCTGGCTCCCTTCCCTTCTCCATTAGTCATCCTGTTTTTATCCACTACGGTTTTATGCCATGAGCTGTAAGGCCAAGAAGGGTATGGAAGATGAGAGAGGGTTGGAATGGAGGGCTCTGTTGATCTGCATTTTCTGAGATCCCAGGAAATTCCCGGGCCCCCTTTTGGACCCCCGGGCACTGGTACGATGTACCCCTTGCAAACCCCCTCTCATTGGCCTTGACGATTGTTTACATTTTCAGGCCTCCCTCCACTTCATTATGAAGATTCAATGTTAGAATTGAGTAGTAGTTCCAGTGATACTCTTTCATTTGCCAATTTATTTATTTCTAAGTCTCAAGAACGGAAAGAGCAGATTGCCCTCGTCTGTCATACCCTGTTCACAAGATTTACTTCTGACAATGAAGTTTGTAAGCAAGAATTAAAGCTATAAGAGAGAAAACACATATTTCTGACGACGCGTGTGGATTTTGTAATGCCATGTGTGTTTGCATCTTATTTGATCAACTGTTAGGTAAAATACTGAAGCAAAATGTGTTGATTTTTTATATGGTAGAGATCTCGGAGCTGGAAAGTTTCTCTCTCTCTCTATCTCTCTCTCTCTCTCTCTCTCTCTCTCTCTCTCTCTCTCTATATATATATATATATATATATATGTTATTGGTAATATGACGTATACATTATTTCTTTAATCCCGAAATTGAAAGTTAGGGCCTTAGTTTATGACACTCCAGTTTTCTTTCCCTTGCATTGTTGTATCAAGTTTGTTCTGGTCTCGTGTTTCAGTCAGTGTACAAGACATTACGAGACTAACGGTAAGTGATCGTTGCGTTCAGGCTCAGTACTTTCTTGAGCGGTTGCACCTATGGGGAGGCCGTAAAGCTGAGGTTTAGCAGAGAGCATCGTTTGAAGGGTTGCAGCTAATCCTTTCGGGCTCTTTTGTTTACATTGTTGAAAAAAAGTTACGTAAATTGCTGATTAATGGAACGGAGGAGTATGATATGAGGTCAAAGTAGGGACTCATGCTGAAAGTTTGATGTCAATGTAGGTACTGATGCTAGGCCAGGGGATCAATACAGGCACTGCTCTCGGTCTTTTCAGTCTGAGGTTAATAGGCAATATGTGAAATGTCGGGGTACATTATAAGCAGAGGTGCGTGGTTGAGTGACTAAGCACTGGTAGTGGTAATAGTAGGCTCATGTTGTAACGTAGGCGTCGATACTACGTCAAGATAAAATACATGCACCTATGTAATGTTTGAGGACATCATAAGCACGAATTCTTTATTCAGGGGACAATATAGGGCAGGATGATGTTGGCGCAAATACCAGGTCAAAGCAGAGCATACGCAGCCGATGCTAGCCTAGCTCAGAACTTTTAGAGATTATAGTGAAACTTGGTGAATATCCGTAAGCTTGTAATGATAAGGGACGGAACTTCAAGAAAGTTTAAAGAACGTTGGAGCACACTTAGGTCTCTACAAATGAGTCAGTATGTACGTGTATAAGTTCTTATGTAATTAATAAAAGCAGTGTGTAGTGGCGTATGGCTTTTGTTATATATACAGATCACTGAGTTTAGCTATGTGTACATAATCTCACTTCCATTTAGGTTAATCTTTTTCTTTTCTCTGTGTGTATTGATAAGACTGAGTTTATGCTTGCTAAAATAAGAAGAAAAGGATAGCAACTTGTGTGACCGAGTTCACACCACAGTGCTCTTCGCATGTTATGACTCACTTTTTCAATCTAGGGTTGCGAGCTTTGTGACTGACATATCACACATTTCGTTTTTAAGATGATATTGTTTCCCACAATATACCTTGCAAGTTTTGATGTCTTTTGTAACCCAGATATTTTACTACTCCACACATTGTTTCAGAGATCAAGCAGATGTTGACATTTTAATCATAAAACCAGTTTATGTTAGTGAGTAGTGCAGAGAAAAAGGTTTATCACTCAGAATGACGTCGTCATATCCTGGCATTGTAGATTAACCAATGCATTATTAAAAAACAGGCTGGATAACATTAGGTAGCTTAAATTTAACGAACGGTTAATCTTTATCTACCCGAACAAAGTCAAACCAGGGCTTCGTTTTTTATAACAACGTGAACCACTGATTTTTTTTCTAAATCTAGGTTGTAAAAAATGTTTACTACTTTGTAAGTACTCAGTATTCAGTTGTTAATGGTTTCTTGGGTGGACGGCGGACTTTTAAGGCAGATAAAGCAATTTACTTTTAAACACCATGGCCGTGTTACCCGAATAGGCTAGCATAGAAACACTGGTATAAGTATTCAAGCACTTAAAGTGTTTTTTGGAGAAAGATTCAGAGTGATATGTAAAGTTTTTAGAAGTAATGATGAAATTGGTGGTTGGTTGTGAGGGGTTTATACCTATCATCTGTCAGGGTTATTAATGCCGTTAACGTCAAGCTAAATCCACCAACGGGACAATCTTTAACACATTGTCCAGGATAAGTCTAAGACCACGTACCCTTACTATGCTTGTGGCATTCCCCGTACAGATAACTCTACGAATTATATGGTGCTCTACGCTGCAACACTCCTTGGTTCTCTACGTATTTCCTTGCGTGCAGTTTGTCTTGTTGGCTCGTGAAGGCTTGTCTTATTGAACCTTCAATCTGATTTTGCGTAGGATCTGAGATCTGCGGGAGCGAAGGATAATCATAGACCTTATCCTGTGTGATTTACCTCCTGCAGGGCTGCTACAGTCAAAATACGAGAAAGTGGCTGGTGATTGGGTGAGAGGAGGTCCACGTGCGGTGGCAGCTTTCTCCTCCATCCGATGTTTCTTAATCATTAAGTCTTATTGGTTAGGGCTCACCCAGACCTTTACTTTGTAGCATTAGTGGAGGGTTTTTATGAAAGAGGAGTAGTCACATGTTTATTAAAACCACTGGTAGGCTTTGCCTCGGCTTCTTGGCTGCCGGTGACAGTGACGTGAGTGCATCAGCGGAGCGGAGCTTCTACTCCGACCGAGCCTTCGTTCAATCCACCGTGATGTAAGACGCCTCGAGGCGCTTCTGTATACGGGTGGTTAAACACGCACCCAACTTGAGGCCCCGGATGTTAGCGATGGCTAAATGAATAGACAGAAGAATATGTAGGGACAAGTTGTATATCTCTCCAGTTCTGTGAGTGATTCATAACGTGTACTTGAAAACAACGTTATCCTATCTCTTTGATTAATGAAGTATATTGGACTCATCACGGAGCGGGGTAATCACTCCCATGGGCCTACATCTTGACTGGAGATGAATTTTGCTATTTTTTTTTTTTCATGTGGAGTTTACTCACTTGAGCAAGACAGTAAGTTCCTTGAATACGACTCTTGAATATGACTGGCGTGGCTTTTGACCTGATTCTTAAGGGCCAGGTCAAAAGCTAGGCGATCATACCCGGTGGTCATAACGTCCTGATAAGTCGTCCCGTCGCGCGTGCTGGAGGTTTGAGGAATGTGTGGACGGTCACTAGAGCGTCAACCGTCAGACAGTAGAGAATGTCCGTCTGTCAGCTCTCTCCACTTCGGTCAGGATTGCGTCACACCGTTGTTACTTCGTGTTTTATTTATCTGATAAAGTGAACAACTTCAAAATCATATCTCAGACATCGTAAGTGAGGGGACTAAATATTTGTAAAGATTCCCAAGCCATCCCGTGGACACTTGGTAATAAAAGAATGACTTTTTTATATCGGGTTCCAGACGGCATTAGCATACCCCAGGTACCGTCTTGCTGTAGTCGTTTGTATCCCGAAGAACATGTCTAGTGGAAAGACGCTTTGATCAAGCCTGCCACAGGCTTTACTTTGTTGATAAACTGATATTGTAAAGATGGATAAGCTATTAGTGAATGTTTACTAACTTCTAATATAAAGTCTTTCTTCCGTTTAGTCACTGTATACATAACCTGAGGGTTCTGTTTTTGATGAGAATAACTCTTCACGTTTCCACAGTTGAATTCGGCAGCCATTTGACTATTTACAATACTTGCTCTGATTATCATAAGCTTCGATCGATGTCGCAACTCAGGTGTTGGATTCTGGACGACTGTTCTGAAACGTGTGAATCATGTCCGGTACATCAGTCATCAGAGTAATCATATATAATCTGGGTCCAGACACACATTATTGTTGTGCGCCATTAACACCTTACTTTCAGGAGTTTACCCTACCAACTATTGTACCTAAGACAGAAAACGTATAATCCAGTTTATTAGGAGTTTCTCTCCTCTGTGAGGTGTAACCTATTGTAAGCTTGTGTAAACATTTATATTTCTAACATTCTCATCTCAATTGTCGTAACATGCGTGGTGTTGAAGGTGGGCATCACAAAGTGACGCATTACTTCAGAATTTTGTAGGCTATATTTGTCAACTCCATGAAACTGTTTAATGACTAACGTTAACCGGCTGATCACAACGGTATGATCGCTGAGCACAAGGCTGTATTCCTTTCATCCAGTTTCCTTTTTTTATTGTAGCCGACACGGCGCGGGCAGAAACATGCCTTACTTGTGGCCATTTCAGATGAAGGGAAAGATAACGAGTAACGGCCGCAGGTTCTTACCTCTCTCAACGACTACTTTCTGGAATAAAGGTGTCACGTTGGTTGATTTGTGCCGGTAACCCCGGCAAATTTATTGTGCACTCCATGCTCATCCTGTGAGAGGTAGCGCAAAAGGATTACAGGGGTCACAAAGGGTCTTAGTCAGACCCCAGTGGGTTGATATTACATGCATTACATA
>JAYMFT010264802.1:0-10714 GCA_038088735.1 Panulirus argus
ATATATATATATATATATATATATATATATATATATATATATATATATATATATCGTTAATGAGATGGCCTTGGGTGGGGCTTCACACACAAAAAAAAAAGACCAAACTTCTGTCATTGTTTTCCAAGCTTCTGCGGGAAGGCAAGAAAGCAATGCTGGGTCTTTGGACAAGTGAAAAATACGGAGCAACGGTCGTTAAAAACGAAAAAAAGTAACAAAGCTTTACACATAAGACACCTGTTTTCCTAACTTTGATTTCAATGGTTTTAAAACACTACTTTTCTTTTTCAGTATTTCATGAAGTCCCTCACTCTAAATCTGATAATATTTCTGAAACTATATTTGAACGTAACGTTTATAGCACGACGCTATGATCCTTCACGACAATGACACGACTCGAGTGCGACAGCACGGCCCTTAAGCACAGCACCCCAATCAATGAACAGCACTAAGGTATTACCTTTAAGCACGACGGGACGAGACCGGATGGGCGGAGGACCAAGATAATATAATTAGAAAATGGCGACGTCATAAAGAAGCAGAGAAAACAAAGGAAAGATGTGCAGGAGGAAATGTACAGGGAGGTAACAGACAATACCACGGGAGGTCTGCCAAGTATAACCAAGAGAACAACAGTCAATTCAACAGTGCTAAAGATGTTGATGGAAATAATGATTCATGTGAATGACCCCGAGAGCGATACCTGAAGAAACGTGAATGAAAAAATCTGCCGACTGAAGCAGCTGCTACGAATGGAAATTTGTTACATCAACGTGAAAGAAATAGAAAAAGATGAACTGAGATTGAAGAAATTGGTACGGCTGTAGTTACGCGAAGGAAGGACCGGTCCTGAAAGAACCACAGCGTCTGGAATCATCAGGAATGAAATATATATTGTAACCAAACCAGAGTAAACGTCTTCTCGAACCGGATGAATCATAATGAACAATTCTAGATTCATGAGTAAATCATCAGCACCGCCTGACTCAGGATGACCCAGATGTCCTTGTAAATGCACACAAACATAATAGCTTAGGTCGAGGGCGTGTGTACTCACACATGAGGAAAGACAGGGTACATATAAACAAAGTAAAGAAACGAGGCAGCACGAGTGTAAAACACGACTCGAATTACACAAACACACAATATTAGCCTAAAAAGAAGAGGAGAGAGAGGCTGACTAAATCTTGAGAGGTGTGGCACGAGGAAGAGACATGTGCAGGAAGACGTGTTGCCAGTATGGGCGCGACACACCTGAAATCTGAAGTTAATGAGGCTCTCATGTGGTTTATCTGAGCCGACGTCTCTCACCACACGAGGCCCTCCCGGCTCCCACACCCGACCTGCTCCTAACAAGAGCCCCAAACTTGCGCACACACGAACCCCAGGAAAGCAAGCTCATTCTGTGGGAGGTGAATCACCCGCATCCATCATCGAGGTTCGGCCTTATTATGACTGACTCGCTCACTACCAAAGCCAAGTCCCCTCTAGGTTGCCTCCCCTCCACCTGGCTACCGTGGTTCAGAGCAAGGAACCAGCACCACCAACGGAGCGCAGGGCCGGGCGATCAACAGATGGAAGGCGACGAGTTCAAGAGACAGGTCGCAGCTTACCTTAAAAAGGCGAGGTGAATCACGGGCCCCAGCTTAGTTTCAAGGGCGGAGGGTGGATTAGGGACCGCAGCTTAGCTTTAGAAAGGAAAGGCGGCTCACAAGAGTGGATGAAGGGCCGCACGTCAGCCCTACTGAGGAAGGAGGGAAGCAAGAGCGGCCGGGGAAGGGGAAGGGGCCAGGCAGGCTGCAGACTGAACACGTTCTGGAGACAACAGCCATCATACCCAAAGTGGGCAACCACATCTCTACAACATACGGGACTCCAACAACAAGATACGTTCAGTACACCAGGACACATCGGTAGTGGGTTGTAGTGTGGCGACGGCGCGGACTGATGAAGCAACGGAAGGAGGAGCGAGATAAACTGGACGGCTGTGATGGGAAGCACACACTCAGCAGAGGAAGCGGACTCTCGTACTAGGTACCCCTAGGGAGGGCTCTCTCTCTCTCTCTCTGCAGCTCGTGTTGTTGAGGGCGGGCAGCCTCTCTGCCTGGGTCAGACAACAAACATCCAGTGGCTGTTGACACTCGAGGGTTGGCCGATTGGGTGCTGGCGGTGTCCTCCGACAGCTGGACGGTCGGACTCTCTGCCTCGTCCCATCTGCTCCGCTCAGACGACGTCCACAAGGTGCACAGTGTCCACACGAGAGGCTGACACCTCCCACCCTGACGCGGGCAGCTCTCCCCATCATAACCCGTGCATCTGTAACTGGAGACCCCCCCCCACCCGGGCGCACAGCCGTTATCAAAACTGCAGCACATTCTGCCCGGCTTCGGCCGCTTCTGACCGCCGACGTCTCAATATAATCCACACTAAGTTCAGAACCCGCAAATAACGATGTAAATAAATAACATAAGCAAAAAAAAAAATGAAAGTGTAAGAATAATGATATAAAAACAAAAGAGCGAGGACTGTCCGGCGGAGAAAAATAGAAACGGCTGGAGAAAGACGTGCAGAGTGAGGCAGCCCGACAGGACGTAGTGGCCCTGTAGGCCTACTGGTCACACGCCTCCCCCACGATGGACCAGGAGGCCGAGCGATCAGCCTGGTCCTAGACATACATCGCTTACGAACAATCCAAAAATGAACTTAAGGTAAGCCTAATGCAAGAGAAAGTCCCATATAAAACTGCCCGGCTGAAAACCACCACAACTATCGTCAGGTAAGGTCCACCCGTAGCCACCTAACGCGTCAACGGGACACGAGACTCGTCCATAATACGCCTCACGGTCGGTATACGAACTGCGGCCGACATGGAAATAACATGAAGGTGCCGACCTCGGCCTCGCGCTGCTCTCACACGGCACGACTCCTCATTCATTTCATAATACTTGGCGTCAACTGTCTTACGATATGGGAAAAGTTTTATCCTCTTGAGCAGGACGGTGCGACCCTTGAGTATCATGGCGTGGCCTGCGACCTAACCGTCAAGGTTCAGGTCACAGGGCAAGTCGTCACATCCAAAACTGGCGCCCCAGCCACGGGGAAGACGTCAGGATGAGAGGGACCCCGGGCTGCGCCTGGCCGGGGGACGTCCCACACCGTCTGAGCAGAGGGACGCGATGACGATCACACAGACAGGTAGGTACTGCGGGCGGGGTGGGCCACATGACGAGAGTGTGTGTGAACACAAGACACGAAATACTTTAGTTCTTCGCGTTATCGCATGGGGAAGGTGTCACATGCGCCTCACTGTGCATCCCACATATATGCCAAAACACAATTTCCTGCCCCGTGTGAGGACAAAGATCACTAAACTATCAGGAAATGTTTAGGAAAACTTTCTCTACCTATAGCAGGACGAAGCCTGGAACACGTTCGCTGGTAATCATTTAGTCTGGCAAGTTTGTCCAGGACAAGACAAGACAAAGGTCAACAAAGTGAAGCAGTTGTAAGGTCAGGGGATGTGCTAATACAATCCTAACCCCCGCGCCTCCATCTGCACTACAGCCTTATCATTTAGCCCAGAAAATATCTTTCCATCATCCCTTCCCCATCTTCCTTTCAACTCCATCAACATTCTGGAACCTCCCTCCCCCAGCCCCCTCAAGCCCGGTCCTCACAATGTCTAACGACCACGACATTCAAACAACCTTCTCAACCACTCCCTCCAGCGCCTCATTACCGTGGGGTCATTACTACAGCAGGAGACGGGACGAGTGGGTCAGGTTGTAAGGCGGACTACCGCAGCTCACGAGTCTGACTGCTTTAGGCTCCCTCCCTAAACCTTAACCTTTACGGTGGGTCGGAACAACGCCTGAGCAAGACGGTGGTAGGGACGACCCTCAAGGGTGACGTCATAACCTTAGAATACGTCGTTAGGACCCTGGCTATGAGTCTCCCTTCAACCTGATGCCTAAAGTTCAAGTCACTGAGCAGGTTCTCACAGCCAAGGGTCGTGCAGTAACGCTCACGGGTAATGAGGACTGAGAGCGTCGACTGGCACAGCTCAGCACACACCTCGGAGTGTGTGACGCGGTCCCCACACGCTCTCCTGCAGGAGTCTGCACTGGCCGGCAAGCACACCACCAACCCTCCACACACAATCTAACCACATGAATTCCTCAAGTACCTGGCCAGGCGGCACTCCTCTGTCTTGGACCATACCACTCAAGTGTGTGTGTGTGTGAGAGAGAGAGAGAGAGAGAGAGGAGGGGGGGATATCCGTGCAGGTCGACTACAGAGATAAAATCCACCACACCAAGCAGCCCTCCCAACGTTTCTACGATTCAAAACAAGACACAGCTACACTGCGCATGCGTACAAGTGATACGCAACCCCAAGTGGATGTAGCAATGTTACACTGAATTTGCTTAAATACTTTTTCTTACGCTAGAAATCCGTTATGGACATAAGTACCCCGGTTTGTATTGCGTGTGTGTTGCCGTGTCCGTGCATCTACCCATAATACATCCATACCTGAGGCGCTGGTGAACTCAGCATGACGACACTTTCTCAGCAGGTAACGCGTGTGGCCGGTACTACTGACCACCTCTCAGGATGGGGGCGGCAGGTGGCCTTACCTGCACCAGCTCCTGACGCTGCAAGTGACACGTGGGACCTGCAGGACACATCTGCCCACCAGCAACGAGTGTGGCATGAGCCGGAGCAGCTGGTGACTCAGGGCCTCTGAGGAGGAGGAGGGGGTACATCGTACCCGGGCCCGGGGGTCCAAAATGGGGCCCGGGAATTTCCTAGGATCTCAGAAAATCAACATAGAGCTCCATTCCACCCCTCACTCTCTCATCTTGCATACCCTTTTTGGCCTTACAGCTCATGGCATAAAACTGTAATGGATAAAAACAGGACGACGAATGGAGAAGGGAAGAAAGGAAGGGGGCCCGAATGAAACTTTGAATCCCTGGTAAAATTCCTTTCAGGGGCCCTGGCTGGCGTCACACAACCTGCCGCCCAACACAAGGTGTGGTGGATACGGGCCGACACAGCAAGTGTGCCACACCACTGCCCAACACATGTGTGGAGGGAGTAAAGGTGTGGTGGTTACGGCCCAACACATACCTACCTCAGCCGCTCTGATCAATACATCCAAAATGCAGCCAGATAGCCCCTCCCCCAGGAGGTGTATGCCCCCAGTAAGCCGGGGCAACACCCCACAAATACAAGCCTCAACTTCCCCATGTCAGCAACATACCGCCCCCTCCGCACCACACCACACTCCTCCCTCCAGCCGTGTTACCCCTCACCTAAAACCTGACCCTCCTCCTTCCTCACCTGCTCTGAACTCTGACCCCAGACTTAACACACTTCGTCCCTCCAGGTAACCTGACCTCAACCCCTAGACATATAGTTCCTCACGTCCTTTGACCTCTGACCCTACACATCTCCCAGTCTTCTGACCTTTAACCCTAATTCCTACCCATCTCGTCCCTCCCATTAATCCGACCTCCGCATATCTCGTGCCTTCCGTACTCATCTGTCCTTCCCATGTACTCTCATGAACCTACAACTGTCCTCTAGCAGATAACCACTTCATAAACCATCATGTCTCCTGTTACGTGTCCTTCCTATGTACTCTGACCTCCGATCCCCTCTGTTCCCAGCACTCCAGTCAACTTCCTAATAATAATAATAATAATAACACAAGAATAACAATAACATTAACAAAGTTAATATTTACCTCTCAAGTGCAGCCATAGACTGAATACATAGCGTCAATCCAACCAATATACAGAGTGGGGCCATAGAGAGTTGGTGAAGCTAAACTGGTGGTGTGCTCTACTGATGACTGAGGACGTTCACAACAGCTGATTTGGGACGAATGTTGTAGTGGTCTGTGCGAGCTCTGACAGGCCCGATGCTAGTCTGGTACGGAACTGCAACTAGGGACGGAGGGATCTCTCGTGGTATGAGGAGACGGTGATGAGAACGGTTTGGCTTCAACGGTGCAACTTTGGGAAAGATGTCCTACCCCTTCATCTGACCCTTAAAAGGGTAATAGTACCGTGCCCAAGAGGCTAATATCTACCTCAACCCACTACTTTCATTCACGAATACAAAAAGTATATCAGGGTAGAAGTAAACAAGTACAGATACACCATAATCCACATACGACCTCACCACATGATGTACAGGAGGCAGCGTGCGAGCGTGTACGGAAGTTACCCGAGTCACGATCCAGTATAAACCAGTAGGGAACCAACCATCAGTCCAATTCATCTGCTGCTGCTCCAGGACCGGTGCCGAGCCGACGCTGACGCTCAAGGCAGATGCACCAACACGAATCGTCTTGAAGAAAGTGAATAACAGGAATAACAAGAACGGGAGTTCTGCTACACATTGCAGACAACAAGAACGGGAGTTCTTAAGACCCCGCAGATAAGAACAAAAGGAGTGGGAGTTCTGAAAGGCCTTGCGAATAACAGGAAAAGGCGCTGTACAGGACCCTGCGGATAACAAGAACAAGGGGCACAGGAGTTCTCCAAGACCTTGCAACTCCCGTCACATGCAGCGGCCGAACAACAGACGGATGCCGCAATCACACATAAAAACAAGGACAACAACTTGGTGTCGGCTTTCCCAGTGACGCCTTATGCAAGATCCACGGATCTAACGTCATGAAGCCCGTATTGCTTGCACGCTCTTACATACACACAAACATACACACACTAACATAATCAGGTAAACACACACAAACACATAAATGTAACAGTCTCCCCGTAACAGTCAAACGGTGCTCATGCAAAAAGATATGACAGAGTTCAGAGAAGAGCAACTAAGATTGTACCTAAATCAAGACAACTGGGTCACAATGAAAGTCTAAGGGCGTAAAGCTGTCTACCATGGATGAGAGAGAGACGGGGGTTGTAGTTTCTAAATCAACTGGACGATGTTAATAAAACAGTTCTTCATAATATGCAACACCACAGGCCATAATAAACAAGCTAGTGAAGATCCTGGTGAGAACGGATGTCAAACAGCTCCTGGTCTAGTGTCAGAATGATGGATGGTTGTTGCAGATCAAGCAAGGACTGGCAGCAGGTTACAGAAGTTTTAGTTTACTTGATGGCGTAAAAAGTTGAACTCGCGCATCTTCAAGGGAGTAAAACACTCTTTCTCCGTTCTTTACGAAAAGGTAATTACAAAAATGTACATACACACAAACTTTCATAATACACACAATCACGCACCCTCACTGCTACACACCGTAACACACTAACATAAGCAGTGGCCCCGTGTAGGTGTTTAGCGTTACTGACCACGAGTCAGCATGGCCAGCCCGGAGTCGAACCTACAATCCAGGGCGTGGCAGCCAGCCCACACGCAATCCATCCTCGGGTGGTCGATAAATGGGTACCTGGCTTAGGCTGGGGTGTGTATGTGTGTGTACAAATACTTAGGAGACATGATACATATATAAAACATTAAGCGTCGGGGCAACACGGGTGTAAAACTCTCTCCCCGTAACACAAATAACAATCACACAAGCACAAACAGAGAAAGACACAAGGGACCAATGTACATTATAAGAAATGCTCACACACACACACGCGCGCCTAAAACATGAGGTTTACGACGGGAAGAATGATGAGGTTCAGCGCGCCTTTCCACCGGGAGTCTAGCAAGTCCGTTATGCATTACGGCCTCGTCCAGCCACAAGGGCTGGCCAGCCTCGGGGTAGTGGCTCAACACCCACCCTGAAGCCTGGCTAACACTTCCTCCTATAATCTAGACAGCCTCTTTGCACGACCTGAATGTTATGCTGGAGGACCCATAACATGACTACGTCGCAGTCTTATATTTCCTGCTGGTGCTGTTATCTTAACACTATGACAGGAACCTTCCTGCTGTTGCCTCTGTTATCTCAACATCACACTCTTTGGTCATCCTGCTGCTATCACACCGAGTTCCCTCGTGTGCAATCCTGTTGTTCATTATTTCACCACTTGTCGTCATTTATACTATCATTATTACCACCCATGAACGGTGGTAAACTCGTTAGCTCCTTGAGCAAGAAGGTATGACGAAGGCCAAAGGTCAAACCAACACCGCTGATCCATCCATTCCGTAGTTAACGTAGATGATCCTCAGCCATTACGCTCTCAAAAACACACACACATAAAAATGTGTATAAGAACACATTCACATCACGCAACAATTAAACAGACGCAAACAAAAAGACATACATGCAACAAACATTCGTAAAGCATGCACACACACGTGGTGTGGAAATGAGAAAAACAAACATATGTATGAGCATACAATAGATATATATCCACAATCCCCATACAGACAGTTAGCACACAAACACTTACACAAGGATAGAAGAACACAACACATACATAAAAATACGCTTATTCACACATAAAACATACCATACACACAAAGACATTACCATCTTGCATCAGACAATATTGATTCCATGGTGAAGGAAAGGTGTCAATACTGGGAGAATGGCCAGCAATGTCATCTGTAGGATCCGACTTAAGGAAGACAAGTGTGACACCCGAGGTAATGAACTCTTCAACAATGCCACCAAATATTACACACCCATTGAAGATTTTGCCTACCCTCTCGCCGCAGTTCAGCAGCTTGGACTCATACCCAGCTGTGGGGTCAGACGACCCAGGCTCCAACCAGACCAGCACGTAAAGACCACGGGAAAGGGGTGTGTGCGTGGGGAGGAGGGGGAACCAACATTTGAGATACTGGGCTACTGTATATGAACAAGTTAACGACACCCACCCTACCTGACCTACAGGGAAAACTGGCGATTTGAATATCAAGGAAGTGCTTACAGTGGGTACAGACTGGAGGGATTATAATTATCAAGGCGATCAGTGAAAGAAGCAAGCAAGCTATTTACAGACTACGTTTGGGAGGTACAAACAAGTTTGCTCTGGACTTATCAGTAATAATGAAAAATTTGATGACATAAAACACAGGGGTAGGACTACTAGGCATACTCGTTAACCGTGGTTATGACCAACATCAAAAAAAAAAAAAAAATCGCCATGATGCAAAAGTAACTTTTCTTGCCTCACAACATTTACACACTTTGGTTACAGCGGTTTTTTTTTTTTTTACACTTAACTCCCTTTCTCGTCTAAAAGAGAGCGTATGATTTGACTCGCAGTAATGGATATAAACTCGTGGACAAACGTTTTACCTTGAATGAGGCGAAGTACTTTTTCTTCAACAGGATGTTAACATATGGAATGATTTGCCAATTACGGTGGTTGAAAGCAGTACTACAGATAGATACGTTTAAGAACAGACTTGATAAATTGTTTCAAGTTCTCGAATTACATTATTTGAGCCTCCTTAGTCACAATGACAATTTGCAGGTTATTCTCCTTGAAGTATCTGTATGCCCTCTGACTTTTGCCTCACTGATCGTTGAGGGTCTGATATCTTCCACTATCATACGCAGCTTCGAAAGGACCCCGAGTGGTCTGTCGCTGTTTGAATTCCTTTGATAACAATGGCCTTATTCGGACAAACGTACAATAAACAAATATAAAACAAGGTCAACTTTACTTTGATTTTTATATACCCCTACTGCCAGTACCTCTCCATCCTCCCGCCATCAGAGTTTTAATCAGGTATTTTGTCCCTCGTACCACTCTCATGGCTGGCGTGTTGTCAGGGGTCTTCACTGTCTCCTGTTGATGGAGAGATATACAGCTGTTTTGCTGATATGTTTCCTGCAACATTAAATTACTGCCAAACACCTAATTATTACATCACTAAGATGCTGTGAAATCCCCAACTGCTGCAACAATAACAGGCTGTGATAAACCTGACTACCGCAACACTATGATGCTATGAATCACCTTCCTCCTGCAACACTACGATGAAATGATTCGGATGATTATTGCAACACTATGATGTTATCAATTAGGTCATTCCTGCAACACTATGATGCTATGAATCATCTGCCTCCTGCAACACTACAATGAAATGAATCGGGCGATTCCTGCAATACTACAATGAAATGAATTTGGTGACTCCTGCAACAATAGGATGCTATGACTCACTTGACTCCTGCAACACTACGATGCTATGTTATTCCTTCCACTGAAGGAAAACATAAGGTAAGAATGGCTACAGTGCTGGGGAGGGTGTGGGCAAGGCGCCCATGATGCAGCAGCAGCAGTCTACTGCGACATATCCTTGACCAGCAGAGGCACCACCGTGTCAGTCCTCCGCTGGTGGTGACGACGTACCGCCTCATCATGCACACGCACACTCAGGCAAGCAATTCAATAATCACTGTATGCTTGTCCCTACAGGTCCTGCCTGCATGCTTGCCTTCCTTCGCCTGCAACTCAAAGGTGGGCCGTTTTGATAACTGTTTCTTTCCCTACGCCTCAAAGGTTTGGGACTCTGTACCCTCTCATGTCTTTCCCAATAACTATGACCTGGCATATTTTAAAAAAGATTTTTCATTTCCCCAAAAATTCGTAAATATTTTCCCTTATGCCTTCTTTTTCCTTTTCATAATCCTCTCTGTATTTCAAATAAGATCCGGCCTTGATGTGGACTTCTGTCCGTGACTGGAGCCGCAAACGTTATATATATATATATATATATATATATATATATATATATATATATATATATATATATAGAGAGAGAG
>JAYMFT010264813.1:0-10714 GCA_038088735.1 Panulirus argus
TTCCCAACACGTCGAAGCTTTGGAACTCTCTACCTTCTCATGTCTTTCCCAATAACTATGACCTGGCTCATTTCAAGTGACATGTTTTTCACTTTATCAAAAATTTGTAAATACTTTCCGAGTCTTTTCTTTCCGTTTTTTAATTCTCTCTATTTTTCAATTAGGGCCCGACCTTGATGTGGACTTTTTTCCGTGACTGGAGCATACTTCATAAAAAGAAAGGAAAAATCAGGTGACGTGATGGACATTGGTCAGTGGAGACTCGGGCGGCAGGAGGTCTCTGTGATAGTTGTAACCTGGTGAGGACCTTGCTGGTGGTGTTATCGTTCAGTGTCATGGCATTTGTAATGGGCGAACTCACCTCCGACTCTTCAAAACGTTGGAGAAGAAGATTGAATGAGTCGTTGGTTCACTAGTTTTCCGGTTGAAGTGTATATATATTAGTGTCTTGTTGTTTGGGCAAGGCGACCGCAACTGCGAATCAGGACCTCCGAGAAACACTCACTGAGTCGTTGGTTCACCAGTTCAGTAGTAAAGTTATCTGATAAATTTCTCTTTCACAGTTAAATGGTGAGTCCAGTCATGCGTAATGCAAGCATCCAGCTTGGTGTTGGTGGGGAGGGTGAGTGGGAGGGGTCAGTTCACTCGAGAGCGCCACTTACTTATAGTAACTCAATTAATTACAGAAGAGCTTAAGATCCAGGTGCTGATGGATGCTTGTATGCTTTAGATAAACGTATGAGTGAAGCACATCTTCGTTGTCAAAGTGTCATGCATGTAGTGGTTACTATGGTTGAGTTAGAGTAATATAGTACTTGACAGACACAAAACTAAGAAATCTAAGATATTTGCTTGCTTACCTGTGCACTTGTTCATGTATTATACTACAATTACAGTAGTAAGTGTGTGTGTGTGTGTGTGTGGTCTGACAGTTCCCACGGGTTGGGGAGTATCGTCTTCTCCCATCGCCTACCACAAAGCCATCTGTTTGTTTTTACAAGGAGTCGACGGGAGGAAGAGGAGGACCCATACACGGTTCATGAACCTTATGCGAATAAGTTACAGACTTTATACTGGATGTGTGAACATCTTTCAGTCCAACGGTGAAATGGATCACACACACAACTTCAGAAATGAAACCTAAAGTTCATTTTTTTCGTAGCTACGTGCTTTAATTGGTTTTCTTTGTTTATGGAATCTAGACTGTTGTATAGTAACGAGAGGATTGGGCCTGATCCCATGGAAACTGTAGTAGGTGGGTGATGTATGACGGGGTAAAGGCAACCATGGTAGGGTGACGACGCATCCCCTTCAGGACCCACACACGACACAGAGGACCCACACACCGGTGCCGTGTGCTGCTGTGAGGACCATTACATCTCGTGTACGGGTCACTCCTATAGGACACCAACCATCACCATCTGCTGGTACCGTATGCACGGCGGGGATGCTTTCACTTTATAAATAGGAAGGAAGTGATTGTCTTATTCCCGGAAAATTGTCTCTCGTGAAAAGTATACACAGGAAGATGAGCGACATGATACTTAGCATTAGGAATCTCTCCCAAGTGGAAAGACTAACTTATATAAATTTGCGTTCACTAGAAAGACGTCAAGTGAGGAATGGTGATAGAATCGAAATATACGAATGGATAAGAAGTTTCCTTAAGAGCTTAACATTAGAATACTCAAGACTATCGCCTTTGGAATAAAACTTAAGTATTTGTTTTAAACGTGATTATTTCTGAATGAAAAAAAAAAGATATTGACAAACATTGGTTGGAATCATCTGTTGATGATTGGAATAAGTTGACCGTTGGGATAAATAGGGTAAAAGCCATAGAAAGATTCGAGCGCAGATTGGATATCTACATGAATAAAATTGGGTGGCTGGGAATAGATCTGCTCAGCATGGTCCACCTGTTGTAGTTTCCTTCCATTTTTATGTTTTAATTTGCTGGGCTTGAGAGGTTCGTTTGTCCGTTCCATGAGCTTCTGCCGTAAGAAGAAAGGCATTCCATTTCCAGACTGACCACAGCAGAGTCGTCCATTGTTAGTTGGCAAGTGTGAAGATTTATGTGTTTGTTCTGGCGTTGGAGATATTACTTACAGAGGAGTTGACTAAAGCGTAGCGTTGGGATCGATGAAACGGTGGTCCGCTGAAGCCACAAGAGACGTTTCTACTGAATACAGTGTCCGCGCAAAGCCTTCACCGCTCCACTGTATGTGTTATCAGACGCGATACACAACTAAGGTTTATTGTGGGCACAAGCATGTAACTCTCTCAGGGCGAAATCATCGCACGTGTCTGTGACAAGTCTTTCTAGTGGATGTGGGTACGAGCAACTCGCTTCAGGTTGCCTCAGACTGTCTTGAAGGAGCGATGTTCTTTACCGTGCTGCCGCTTTATTTTGGGAATTTCGCTTCTGGGAAGTGTATTTCTTCCATCTGCGCTTCAAGATGGGTGGCTTATAACTTTCTAAGGAGGAAAAAAGCTCGAATTCTCGCCTGGAAGCGAGAGAATGTGGGTACGCGTGAGATTTCTAGGCGCACTGGACGTTTAGAACGCTGGATCAGGCGGGTGCTTCTTGCAACACCTCATCAGTGTCTCGCCTCATTCAGGAGATCAAGACCCAACGGACTTAAAACATGGTGGTAAAAGACTTCACGAACCTTACCTATTCCATGCGCAGACATCTGCAGATGGTTATCAAGGCCAAAGGAGAGACAACAAAGGACTTAAATGTGAATGTGACATCGCCTTTGAAAATGCTTGGAGTAGGCAAACAAGGTTAATTGCGGCCACTGTACATGGGACAGTGGTGACGGCTGATTATAACGGTGCGAACTTTGTGTGACCTTCCCCTTAAGGGTCAGGTTAAAGGTCACTCTGTCATACGCAAGGGTCGCATCTTCATACTCACCATCGTTGAGCGTGACATACTCGACGCTTAGCATGACACATGACATCCTGACACGTATTTTTAATATCGTGCAGCAATAGTGACGAGTTTATTGTGCAAAAGGAGGTACATAGTGCACAGAAGATCCAGGAACTGGGCCCCACTGATTAACTTGCAAGTTACATGAGGGAAGAAATGTCACTAAGGATATGGTTATATCGAATGAATGATTTAGTAGATTCCATAGTACGTGAATGTTTACAGGGGTTGAGCAACACCAAAGCAGTGGCATCGAGAGAGAGTGTGTCTCTCTGGTGTGGTATTAGGTTTCACATAATTATGATACCTTAAGGGAATATTTACGAGGCTTGCCCATAGAAAGCCAGTAGGGTCGTCCGTAGAGAGTTAGGAATACTCAGGAGGCCTGTGGAGGGTCGTCCTTAGAGAGCAAGGAACACTTAGGAGGCCGGTGGAGGGTCGTCCTTAGAAAGCTAAGAATACCCAGGAGGCCAGTGGAGGGTCGTCCTTAGAGAGCTAGGAACACTCAGGAGGCCGGTGGAGGGTCGTCCTTATAGAGCCACCCACCGTACAGTGAGTCACTGATCAGGAAGCGGTGGCAGCCCTCCGGCACGTAGCTGTGTGCGACAGGATATTAGCAGAATTAGGACGACGATTATAATATGAACGCTTGATGGGAAAGTGTTTAGCGGGTGATGTTATTGGTTGTTGGAGCTGTATAACTGAGAGGGACGCAAAAACGTGTTTAACAACAACATTATTTTATCGGTTTCGGTACATAAGGTAAAATAGCCCAGGGGCAATGAGCAAGTGGAGGTGCAGGATTAAGGCTGGGGAAGGAGAGGTCAGACGAGGTAGGTTGGGTAGTGATAGACAGGATGGGCAGGGGCCCCGTGTTGCTGGTGAGGATGCAAGATGAAGTAGAAGTGCGTGGATGCCGAGTCTGCATGGAGCTCCTGTAGGAGGTGGGTGTGTCTCGTAACGCGGCTTCTGGAGTGTGTGGCGGCTGCCGGGTCATGCTTGGGATGTAGGAGTGCCGCGGGCGTGATCGTAGGCCCCTTGTTACAGCTGCTGCTCGTTGCGGGTGGAGGCGATGTCCCACGCGAGTCTTGCCGAAGTTGGACGTCAGAGATAAGGCCCCACAAGGAAACCTGCCGCCGAGATGAAACGGCGGGAATCCCGTTGGGATTCCTATTGACGGAGGAGGCGCCGTAAGGGCGGTTTAAGTCTGGAGTAATGGCCAAGACTTGAGGTACCGGAGTGTTGCGCTTGTCAGGAGCGAGTCAACTGCCTGATTGCCTTCTGGCGGATATGCCCTTGGTACAGAGACATGAAGGCGGTCTGGGAGGAGGAAGTGACCCCATAGGGAACTGGAAACGTCGCAAGCTCTGACCTCTCGCCGTGCTGTTGGCCTGATGTTAGGTCCTGAAGAGCGGCTCTTTTATTGGAAAGGGTTACGTAATCTGTTTAGTGGAATAATTACAGCGGCAGCTTTTGACCTGCCGCTACCCAGCATCGAGTATGGGTGTCATGGAGTGATATTACAAGCGCAGCCTGAGGTTGGATCACCAAACTGATTGTTGGGGCACTCAGAGCTGCAGCTGGCCCCAACCCTCATTTTTGGGCCAAATGTGAGAATAGTTAAAATCGCCTACATCCGTTCTGTGATTGATCATGGTGCTTGTTCTAACGCCAGAGAGTAGGCTTGGAAGGCTCCAGTCAATACAAAATGGAGCTATGAGAATCGTTCTTGGCTACCATAAAACAACAGGGATTCTAAACATAAGGAAAGAGTTTGGCTTTCCAAGTATCAGAGACAGAATACCTCATATCACTCTTCTTATTGGGATCCGAATGCTCAGGCAAACACATCCCAATCCACGTAAAGAAACCTTTCAGACCTTCTCAAGTGGGAGACATTCATGCAGATGGGTTACTACAGCTGGAAATAGGCTTAGAAAGTTGCTGCTCATGAACCTTACCATGAGAGACGACAGACGCTCTATCCTGCCCCGTGGGAACCAAATTATGGACCTCCATGGTGTAGCGTCCCTAACCTTGAACGCATTCACGGGCCGCCCACGGTCGAGTGCGTAGATTTGAGTCCTGGTTCCGGCAGTCGGTCCACACTCAACCTAACTTCATTCATCCTTTGGGATTAGTTGAGAAAATGGATGCTTGGCTCAGGCTACGATATATATATATATATATATATATATATATATATATATATATATATTAGTAGTTCAGGTGAGGTCACACGCCGTGACCTTCCACCAGGTCAAGGCGCTGTCAGTACAGATGATACGTTGTGGAGCGACAGTGAAGCCAGGAAGACATATGGAGAGATGCGTAAGAAGAAGTGAGGACACTGCAAGAAGCCTATTGGGCCATGCTAGTTAGGCAGGTCTTGAGTCTGTCCACCCTACAACCAACCGACTGATCCCATAAACACATCTAACCTTCGCTTAAAGCTACCTAAAGAACTAGCTTCCATTACTGTGCCTGGCAACTTATTCCATATATCTACTACCCTATTCCCGAACAAATATTTACCCACATTCGACCTGAATCTATTTTTTTCTAATTTAAATCCGATATTTCTTGTTCTTTCTGATGGCGCCATTCTGAGAACTTTATACATGTTACCTTTATTAATGCCCTTACATGTGGCTGAAGTTGGACACAGCTCTTGCAGCATACGAGTTCTGATGTTCTCCTTAACCAGCAGATACGCAGTCGGGCGAATTTTTTACGTCTTAAACATGGCCATTTTTTTTCTCTCTCTCTCTCTCAACAGTGTTAGTTCCTCAAGAGTGCTGTGGATATTCAGACTTGCGGGTGCTATCAGCAACAGCCCTGTTGAGCAGAGAAACAGTAATTCAGTTTGGTTTTAAGGTAATATTGGGTCAGAAGCGAGGTGGCGTCACTTCACCCCAGTAGTGGCCTGTTAATTGGTTGCTCGACCATTACTTCCCTATCAGTAACCACACTTTGTTACATAAAGTGTCTAGAGTACTTCCCCATCACCAGCCACTCTTTACATAAAGCGTCTTTACTTACAACCTGTCATTTACTACCAGTACCATTATATTCCCAAGCAATTCCCGTGTCTCACGAATCGTTTACTTCCCTTCAGTCCTATCGTGTATGGTTGTCTGGTTCCACTCTTTGGCTTCATGATTTTGTACCGCCAGCAGCTACACTTGCTGCCGAGGGATCCGCAACATCAACACGCCCGCAGCGGGCGTTCACCGGCCACTCATTCCTCCCACCAGGACGATAGCCCGTCGGCCACACGGACGACGCCGTGGCCAGGCCAGCACCGCCATCGACAGCGTGTTCCCACCTGGCATGTGGACGCATGTATCGTGAAGGGTCACGTTCCACTGTGGGGGAAGAGACTGGAAGCCGTGGACCCGGTGGGGGGGGGGGACCTTAACGGACGGTAGGTGTGTACGAGGAGGAGGAGCCGGGTGCGCTGTGACGTCACGGTGATAAGCCAGGGCTTCTCTTCCACATTGTAAACAACAAACACTTGCCTCTTGATAACCATACGATAAACGGTAATGTCTGCCGCCCCCGGGGGGGGGGGAGGCGTTGCTCCCTCCCCACCTGGTTGCCTGCTGGAAGATTGGGATTGGTTGTGGTTAGTGGTACTGGTGGAGGCCGCTGTGGTAGGCAGGGAAGTGCAGGTGTGGGCCAGCCAGGAAGAAATATAAGCGGGAGTTGTTTGTGTTGTGTGTAGGCAGGAGGAGGAGAATGGCTCTGGTGATGTGGTGCCGCTGTGGGAGGCAGTGAGGAGGATGGTGATATCTTCAGTAAGTGGTCGTAGAAATGTACTGATTATCATGTAAGTGTAAGTGTTGTCGACAGAAACTTACCGCCTTCACCCACGGTTCTTATATTTATAACAGTATTGAGGTTTGTCTATTATAAGATTTTTTTTTATCTAGATTTTATGATAAGGCCTCAGGTTGGCCTCTGGGCATTCCATCTCTGTGTCCTGCGGACAACTGTTTATTCTTGCATCATCAAACTAGTTTGAAAACGCAGAAACTTTGGTCGTTACTTGTTACTCAATTTTGGTCGTTACTTGTTACTCTTCTCTTTCCCCTGACGGCCTGATGTAAGACTTAACCTGTGACGGTAACACACCAGGTGTTATCTCTCTTGCTTCCACTGGTCTTCTCTATAACTATTTTGTGACCAAACTTGGGAAACATATTCTAATTTTATCCTAATATAGAATATGAACAGTTTGCAGCATGTTTTCTTATCCATGCCCTTGGATGTGATTCTAGTATTTCCCGGCAGACACTTTGTATACATTTTTATATAGTGGGCCTTTGGCGAGGGTGTATCCAGGTACGGTGTCAGTTGCCCAGTCTCTCCCTCACACAGGGACTCCTGCAGCTGATGATCTCAGATGATATTCATGTTGAGGCCTTCTTACTGTGTCCCATCCTCATTACTTTACATGATTGAATTTCATCAACCTTGGAAGAGATCTGGAGGACGTGGTTTCCAACATACGCTCAAAAATATTTCGTTATTGGTACAACAGCACGGAAGACTGTAATATATTTTACTACAAAATTCGAAAGGCGCGGTAAGTCCATAAAAAGAAAATGCCTTGAAAATTCCGTGCTTAAGCCTATTAAGCGCGTTGCATACAACTAAAGAAACACTGTTGGGGACACAGTAGGGGAGTTGAAGGTTCGAGATTAGTATTAAGAGTGCACCAGACCAGCCAAGCCGTGAGAGTTCGTGGTTAGTGGGCCGCGGCTTTCAATAACTTGGTTGATCAATGACCATCACGGCAGCTTGGAGTAGGCCCGAGCTGTAGGGATAGACGACCACCAAAGACTACTACAAGTAAAGCAACTTAACTATTAATCTTCGTTTGTGTGCATGATAGCGGACGTGTTTGTTGGAGGGCGTGTATGGCCTGGTGTGTGTGTGTGTGTGTTTGGTTATGTAATTATCCGTTTGTATCGTACGGGGAGGGAGCTGTACACCCGCAGGGTCCCATATCTTGAACAGTCTCTGCTGTTATACTTCTTAAACGTATGTATAATGTCTGCATTAACCATGTCCTCAGTCATACTGTCCCATTCATCCACCGCTTTGATACTAGAAAAATACTTCTTTATATCTTTTGAAACAAGTTTCTTAGTGTCATGTCCTCTAGTGGCTCTGTCCGTACATCACTGTGAAAACGGTTCACTTTCCACGTCATCGATCTGTTTTGAAGCCTTAAGGTTGTGATCAGGTCACTCCACTCTCTTTTCTCTTTCAAGGTGGGCAAATGTATAGCCTTTTAGCCTTTCCCTGCACCTTTTTTCTCTTGGCTGTGAATTCTGGCACCATCTTTGTTGCTCTCTTCTGGACCCTCTCGATTAACACGTTTTTTTTTAGGGGCGGTGACCAAACTTGAGAAGCACATTTTAGTTTTGTTCTTCAAGTTAGATATGAAGAGCCTGCTTAATATTTCCTTATGCTTACACTAGAAAGCTGTTGTGTTATTTGTCAGGAGACAGTTTGTCTTCTCTACTCTTCCCATAATATGGTACTCTGACGACAGGTTACGGGTGATGTCACTACTCAAGTCCTTCTCACGCGCTGCATGACGTGATGTGTCCATGGTGGCGTGGTTGGATTGGTGCATGACATGATGTGCTTGCTTTAGGGCATGGTAGGGCTGGTGCATGACGTGGTTTGGTGGCGTGGTTGGATTGGTGCATGACATGGTGTGCGTGCCTGGTGGCGTGGTTGGACTTTTGCATGGCGCGGTGGAGGTGATGACGAGGCGCGCCACACACGCACCCGGCCGGCGCCGTTGACGTCACAGGTGCGTGTGTGTGACGCGCCACCAACCTCGCGTCGTCACATGGCCGCCGTCACCCACCCGCCTCTTCTGGTAATCCCAACATTGTCATGGATTTAATTTAGATTTTTTACTTTTTGTTGTTGTATTTAAGCCAAAGACAACACGTCACTTGGTACTTATTACACACGCATTGCTGAGGATGCCATTTCTACCATGTTTAGTCTTGTCGGTCACGAAATAGTTTAGTCTTTAACGTTATTCAAAGACTTGTTTTTCTTCATTTTTCGAAAAGTAGTTAATGAGGACTTGAAACAATATGCAAATTAACGGAATTTGGAAATAATAGGTAGATTTCCCTCCGTTGTATAGTGTTGATAATATTGACTTACTTGAAATATTGACTTAAATGAAATACAGAAGGGAATATGAAGGGGAAAACAGGAACGAATTTTGGAGAAATTGGAGAACTTGTCTTAAAATGTACCAGGTCATAGCTGTTAGGAAAGACATGAGAGGGTAGAATGTTCCAAAGCTTCGACGTGTAGGGGAAGAAACAGTTTATCAAAAGGGCCCATCTGTGAGTTCCTGACGGCTTCACAATAACCACGTGACGCAGCAGCTTGCCTAGTATTGCGTGGTCTAGCTAGTGGTGGGGGCACACAAGCAGCCAACTCTCAGGGGGAAAAATAACTTATAAGTCGGACCGCTTTCGACCTAGTTAAGTAAGGATGGAGAGCTAGAACCATCTAAGATGTGAGAGCAGTACTCCATACAAGGACGAATCAATCCCTTGTATAACGAAGCAACTCTTCTGAAGAAAAAATATCGACATATGAACAGGACACCCAGTGGATGTATGGGGCTATTGTTGAGACAGAGTTGACCGGTAGACTGACCCACTGCAAGGGTCTTGGTTGGTACACCTACTTCAAGGGTCTCAGTTGGAACGCCCAGTGCAAGAGTCTCATTGAGTATACCCACAGCAAGGGACCCAGTTGGTGCACCCTTTGAAAGGGACTCAGTTGCAGTATCCACTGCATGGGTCTCAGTTGGTGTGCCCATTACAAGAATTTCAGATTTACCCACAGCAGGGGTCTCATTGGCGTACCCACGGCAAGGGTCACAGTTGGTGTACCTACTGTAAGGGGAATGTCTTCTATTCATCACAAACCCTATAGAGTCAAGATAAGAGTAGCACTTTTACATTATTCTTATTCTTCTGACCTCATTGATGAGAACACACAGATTCACACACTGTAACGAGTTAAGGGTAGTGACATCATACTGTGTCAGCTCCTCTGGCCGTGTTATGACCACACATGACAGTCAGTCCAACTTAGAATCACAGTAGAACACTCGGTGTTGGATGATGACTTGCAGGCACGTGGCTCACACCTGTCAGCCGGTGGCGTCCCCCTCCAGGCATGTATTACTCGAGCCTGAACATCATCAGGCTTACCCTGTAACAGTCAGCTGTGTATGTGTGTCAGGTGTACGTGGTGGCTGCTGATGTATTGTAGCAGTTTTGCTTCGTGTGAACATAAAAGAGGTACTTCATACGCTGGTGGTTTCCACGCCAGTGTGTGTGGCCGTTATGAATGATGTGTGAACATTGATTGTGAAGCGCATGTTGATTACGCCTTGCCTCATGCTGGGTGTACAGTGCATGATGATCATGCTCTCCCACGTTGAGGATGCGCAGCATGACGGCTATTCAGTGCTTCACCGTACCAAGGGTCTCTCTATATTTCTTTGGCTGCTTCAGCAGTGTAACTGCACTTACTATTGTGTGTTAAAAGAGAATTTTACTCTCGTGTTTCCCCGTCTCTAAACACTGTGTACGTGTACCATGTCTTAACTCTTATGTATCACACACACATACACACACACACACACACACACGTGTGTGTGTGTGCATATATATATATATATATATATATATATATATATATATATATATA
>JAYMFT010264824.1:0-10714 GCA_038088735.1 Panulirus argus
AGAGAGAGAGAGAGAGAGAGAGAGTTTTGTACTTATATAAATATGAATGTACCCATATGTGCAACTACAATGCACTTACTCATGTGAAAAAAGCATATACATATGCGAGTATGTATTAGCATACCACTGGGATAAACTTCATTTTCTATGAAAACATAAACTTCGTTTGGGTGAGGCAACATACACTCGGCCCAGACACGTCCTGGGACAAACAGTGAGCGCAACATGTACAGACAGAGAGCAGGAGTCCCTCGTCCTGCATCCCGAAACCAGATGCCCTCAACCGATCACCCACTTTACTCTCGCGTCCAAACGATCAAACAGTCCACAGCCGCAGCTCGTCAGGGACAATTTCTGTTTTAGGCGCTAATTTGAATATCTACGATAAAAAGACGAAATCATAATAAATCACGTAGACACAACAGAGTAATCTATTTATCTCAGAAAGGAGTAATTATATTTAAATTCCGTTGCATCATCTGGCAACTGACGCCGCTCGTCCGCTCAGTTGGATCGTGTCGCTCAACGTCCGTATTACACAAAAGACTTTCTTAACTTCCTATACACGTTCTGGGTTGTGGCCTTTCTTGTGGAAAACACAGGGAACATCCCCGTTCTAGTGGGAGTTCAGAGACCACTGCTGGGGATTTTGTACTCTGGCTTAGAAATAAGGGTTTAGCGGTGGCCCTGTTTGGGTCAAAGAAAGGAACGGTTCCTGTGTTGTGAGGATGGCAGGAGCGAGTTGAATTAGCAGGTGACTTTATGTTCCTGAGATGTACATCTCAAAAGAGCTTAAGATGGATATAGTTTTTAGAGTACGATAATAAAGCTATTTTACTGAAGACGGATACGAGAAAACGGATGCCGTCACTTGCCAGCAGATAACGATGGGGATATAACGACTGTTCACGCAGGGGTCCTCGACGGGTGGTTCGTATTGGCTTGCTACACCTTAACTCCGGACATAATGACGTTGGCCGGAAGAAAATAATAAAAGAATTTAAGATTTCCTCACCTATACATGTTTACCACGAAGATGCAGTGTATATATTTAGTGTTCCCTTACATAACGAGGCAACACGGTACACCGAGTGAGGACCGCGGGCATGTAGCAGCCTCGTTACGAGTTCCCCCATCCTTCATCCCACGCCAGCACACCTCCCTAGCCGCGACCACAGGAGGTAATGCTACAGCTGCCCTACCACCCGCGGCCACACTGTGCAAGGTGAGGTAACCAACTTCTTCGTCCAACTTTGCCGACCAAAGGAAAAGATATACTTACAGTCTGCTACAGAAGGGTTATATATGGGGGATATAGCTTCCCCTGTGTAACCCAACACGTCGAAAGACATGAGACCTTCCCGTTGGGTTAAACTGGGCTCAGGAGCAGGACCCCAGTGGCACCTGAGGTCATCAGCACCAGTGCAGGCGCGTCCCGCTTCCCCCTCCCACACATTACGTCACCAAGCGGCGCCACCTTGTGTGTATATTTCAATGAACACAGACACCCAGCCACGGTGATCTTTCATAGCTGGTCCACGACTGCGTCAGTGGGCCTACCAGCCGCTCACTTCATCCAGCCCCTCCCGGCGAGAGAAGCCTTCTGCTGCAGGAGGCTGTGTTTAATGGTCACCAGAGTAAGAGAACTTTACCTTACCTTACTAACCAAGTCAATACAAACGTATCCCATGCAAACCTTGGGTAGGTTAGGTTACTCTTGTTCCTCTCGAATGGTTTTGGTGACACACAAATTACACCAACGAATATCAAACATGAGCCTAAAGAGCAAAGCTGAGGAAAGACGTGGTGAAAACCCTCCCACTTCAGAGAAGCTAGTCAGAGATAACTACAAGTGGTTTTTGTTAACTCTTGCTAAAGTGAACGGCAGTTAAGGGTCGTTGGGAAGGTAAGTTCTTATAAGAACCTGTCTGTCCCCAGGTCCCAGCAGTCCCTACGACCCTCCTGTCCCCAAGTCCCACCCGTTCCCAGGACCCTAGACTCGCCTGCGCCCCAGGTTGCCTCCCCCCCCCCCCGATACCACACAAAAATCTGCAACTTAACCCCTTGAGCACGGCTGCACAATCCTTAAGCAGGCTAAGGGTCCAGTCAGACCCTAAGCCGTCGTCCCCAAGGGCCGTTCTGTCGTGTGCTCAAGGGTCGTGCTCAAGTGGTCGAGAATGAAGCTAAAGTCTCTATCTCGGCAGGAGGTCAGAGAGTAAATTTGCAAAGCACACCATTACCGTCCAAAACCTGGACCTTCTGCTGCTAGTGCGCCTGAGAGGCGACATCATCGAATCACTATAGAGCACCTTGTGTTGGCAAATGGCCGACGAGAACACGATCAAAGAGCGGTCGGCCGGAATTAGTTAGTCCAGGCGGCTCTACCCGTCCAGGCTTACATAAACAGTGCCTCTGTGGCAGTGTGGGTGAAGGACATACAATCAGGGGGAAGGTGGTGGCAAGCGTGGCAGTGATACTGAGTAGGAGTGGCCGCCTCAACCACACATTTTTGGTGTGGTTCACATCACCCAATTTTCTGAATTCGTGAATATGTCTCGTTTGAGTATAATGTGGACGACTGACGGCCTCTCAAAAGTCAATCCGTCAGCACACACGGTCTTGGTTCAGCCATTTTCACTGGTCTTAGGCAAAGCTGGTGCTCCGAGGTTGGGGCAGTTTCGCACCAGAAATCATATGGTTTTGGAAAAGAAACCAGCTCCATTTTGCTGTCGAGTCTCTTGGTGTAGAAGTCAGCCTTACATGAGACTGATGTCATGTCCACGAGTGTGCCACTGAGGACCACAGGCAGGAAGCATCTGGCCAGGTGGTCCGACCTCATGAACTGAATTCGACTTTGGAGATCAAGTCTTAAAGCATGTCATCAGGAGCTGTGGCTCTTGGCTGTACCCATGAGAGATGGAGAAACACCTCGAGGTACTCGCTGTGGAGTCTTCAATGCACAAACCTTTACAGGAGAATATTTCCCCTCGAATCCTTAAGCAGTGAGTCTGCTGTGCGTGTGAGGGGGTCACCGCCTCGTGGTGTCACAGTACACCAGGCGTCTGTGGGAACTCTGGAGGAGGGAGGCGGACGAATTTTAGAGCTACACACGCACGCGCCGAGGACCGTAGACAGGAGACCATTCTCACGCCACCTGGGTTCCTGTAGACGGACGGACGCTCCTGGTTCTGGACACAGCCAACTCTCCCACTCAGTAACGTACACAACACAGCAGAGTCCAAGCACTTCTAGGAGACAATATTAATAACAACAGCACAATGAAAGAACACAGGAACGATAAGAAGCTAATGTGTTGCAAGAAAGCCATGTACACAACTGCACGTGTGACCTGGAGAGTCCTAGACGGACGTAAGCGACGGGACCCGGGCGGGCGTGTGGTGTGGTGTGTCTGGCCTGTTAATTCCAGGTCAGGTGGCAGGAGGCTGGCTTGGGGGAGACTCCAAGCGGAAGCGGCACATCTGGCCGTCATTTGCTAACAACAAGACCACTTTTGTGCCGAGAAGAAAGCAAGGCAGAAACAGAGAAGGGGAGCAAAAAAAGATTGCAAAGAAAACGTGGAGGGGGAAAAGATACTATAATGAGTCAAGAAAATTATATACGTCAAACAAAGGAAGGAAGGAAGGCTGGAAAAAGAAAAAACTATGAATAGAGCAACTTGTGCTGCCTCATGTCCCACCACAAGGTAAATAATAATAATGATAATAATAATAATAATAATAATAATAATAATAATAATAATAATAATAATAATAATACCAAATAAGATATAATGATGATAATTTGCAAAAAATTGCAAGCCATAATACTTGCTTTTGCCTGATACATAAGTCATAAGTCTGAACTACCCATCATTAAGTACTGCTAAGGAGCAGCGCTAACAAAAGAAAAAGTGTTTTTTCTTTCCAAATCAATATGCAAATTCATGCAGCCTCCGTGTCCCCAAATCTAATCAGCTGGTTATCTCCAGCGGGGGTGGAATATGGAGCGAGGATGAGGCTTGTGTCATGTACCGGTCTTCAGTTATCGTGATGCTTCCACAGACGGACAGATGGGCCTCCGTGGTGCAGCGATTGGCGTTACTGACCGTCAGGCATGCACGGGCCGCCTGGGATCACACCCTCATCGGTTCGAATCCTGATCGCGGCAGCCGGCCCAAAGTCCACGGTCTACCCAGCTGTTCATCATATCCTAAAGGGATGGTTAATAAATGGGCACCTGGCATATATACGCATACTTGGTTAAAAGACGGGGCAACACGAGTGTAAAACTCTCTCCCCGTAACACATAAACAGTAATCACAGAAGCTGAGGGGACATACATTTATAATATATGGATGGTACAGTAATATATAAGTCTTAGGGATGGTCTGAGGGCCTCTTGTAACGATACAGACATAACACATTACCTGTTGAATTTGACGATAGTAAATTACGAGTCAAGTTACAGAAGAGGGCTGAGCGCTTCATGTACTGGGTGTAGAGAACAGTCAGGAAAGTAGTGTACAAGGCACGTCAGAGAGGCTGGGTAAGCATTCATGTTTAAGACCACTGAAATAGTGTTAGAGGTCCAGCCATTTACGTCAACGAGGTTCATGGACTTAGAGTTCCCAGGTTCAGGGAGGAGACCATCCTCATGTACTACGTCAGTGGCAACGAAGGACTTACAGAGGTCGTAAACCAGGAGACCCAGAGGCCTCCAGTCGGTTATAAAGCGGGCCCTCTGTGCTGCAGCGTGAGCTTATGTCATGGCAACCCACACCGAGTTGTACCTACTGCCGGATTAGGTTCTCCCTTACGGGTATATCTGTACCCCATGATCATCCTGACTGTTGCTTCTGGCCGTGTGCTTGTCATTTCGACGATGGACTCAGCTCACGAGTGGCAAATGAGTTTTGATACTGATAAGAGCAAAGTCTTACACATCGGTAGTAAAAACGAGAAAGCGCACTACAACATGAATTCTTTGGAGCTGCAAAAGGTATATGAGGAAAATGGCCTAGGTGTAGTAATCTCCGGTGACCCAAAGCCAAGTGAGCAGTGCAGGAAAGCAGTGAAAAAAAGTACGAGCAAAATTCTAGGATTCACAGGTCGGGCATTCGAATTCGAGTCTATGAAAAATAATCCCTACTCTACAGTTCACTGATGCGTTACCATCTTGAATATTGTGTTCAGTTTTGGTCACCCTACTTGAAAAAAAGACAGACAGAATGAAGGGAGAACATCTACGAGCTGCCAAGGTGATTTCCGGACTTAGAAACGAACCCTATGAGAGCCCGACAAGACGACTTGAACTTATTCAATTTGGAAAAGCGAAGCTTAAGAGTTGATCTCATGCAGGTACTCACATTTACTGAAAGGCTTTGATAATCTCGATCTTAGAAGTTACATAACGATCAAGTTATGTAATAATGGACACAAACTCAAGGCCAACGTTTAATTTCAAATGATGCGAAATACTTTTTATTCAGCAGGATTGTTAACATAGCATGAACTAGCTACCAGAGTACTTGAAACCAGCACCACAGATACGTTTAAGAGAAGACAAACATTTCGCTTTAAGTCTGACATGGAAGTTATTTGTGTCTCCTTTGTCAGGTTTGTAGCGACCCACTGTCGCTCCAAAGAGTGTTTGCCTTACTGACGACGCCCTGACTTGGTGGCAGGTGACCCCACATGACCTAATAATCCCCAGAGAAATGAGTTTGGTGGGCCAACCTACGGCTGCACCAGTGGTATTACCCCTTAACATCCATACTCGATGTTCGGTAGTGGCAGATCACTGGGGCAGCCGCAGGCTGGCCCACCAAACTCATTTCTCTGGGGATTATTAGGTCATGTGGGGTCACCTGCCACCAAGTCAAGGCGTCGTCAGCAAGGTAAACACACTGTGGAGCCACAGTAGGTCGCTACACACCTAATGTCTACAAGTAATTCTCCTCTCATACCTTTCTTTTCCCTCTTACTAAACTAATCTCTGAGATTCTGGTGTCTTCTACGATCACAGGCAGCCCCGACAGGAACCAACAGATTTTTCCTGTTAGAGCTCCTTCGTATATACAGCGCCTTCCGTTACCGGACTCCGCCTTGCATGTGGTTACGCCGCGAGTGGAGAGTCACTTACGGCATAGGTTGCGTCATCGCTGATGGACGAAGAAAGGAATACATTATTTTCAGTGAAATTCTGACTTCACTGGAGTCCATCCTTTCCTTGCCCAAGGATTCTATAATCAAAATTATGCAACGTGTGCCACACTGCTTGCTGTTAGAGATAACTGGTCTCACAGCATCTCTGAGGAGACTGAATTCCTCAAAGCCATCACGAATTAATAGCGACTTATCGACGGAACCTGTTATACCTCGGTTGGTATCTACGTCCGGCGTACGACAGGTCTGTTTGGCTACGTTCTCAACACGTCCAATGTGGTGGATGGTCATGGTACGAGAGGAGATGCAAAGGGTTTGTGTGTGACGACCCTTGTCTATAGAAGGGGCTCAGTGCATTCTGTATATGGTCGGAAGTAACGTAACACGCTGGTTTTAAAAGTCGAAAGCTGCTTTGGAATCATGTGATATGAGCTGTTGGTAGGTTCTCCAGTGCCTTGTGGATCCTGGCTGACTCCCTCTGTGTTGTGCTCACCCACTTCTTGAGATAAACACCGGGGGACACACACACAAACGAAGTCTTCCCTTCCCTTCTCGCACACAGAACCACCAGAGAATGTTAGCTCACACGTATGGGTCATATGTCATCTTACAGGGTCAGTGTTTTCTGATGTTACGCTCTTTAAGCAGTTGAGAACTAAAATGATCTTTTTGGGACGCCTGAACCTGATGTATGTCAGATCTAGTAGCTTTCCAATGTTCAGTTTTGATGGCGGAGGAGGATCTGTTACAATGGGAAAATCAATACACTGAGTTACGGTATATGTTCCGTAATGACTGCACTTATTGCTTATTAAGTTCCTTGCCTTCTTAGACGGAAGGTCATGTGTGAATCGAAGAGCAACGATTAGCCGTTTGAGGGAATTAGTTCCCATAACAGCGGTACGGGTCTGGGGCCGCAGTGATGAAGGAGAGTGACGGTTCAGTCTAATGTTACAGTTCAGGTTGTCACAGGGCATCCCAGGCTGAGCCTCGTGGACATCATCTTGTATGACTTCCAGATATCTAAGGCGGCAGGTGTTAAGGTATGATGGGTGTATGGTAGTCCATTACAGATCTGATGTGCAGGATTTACAATGTTTTAACGGTGGTAACACTAACCCATTTTTGCCTACGAGGACTTTTAGAAGTTTCAGATGGTGTGGGGTAGACGTTCCTTCAGACTGACATATGCGGCTGGTTATTGACGGAGTCTGTTGTTAAACTAAGTACCTATAGCCATGACACAGTTCACTTGCACTGTTGTCAATATGGAACCTCGTTACATGTAGCACAGTCTTCACAACAGTGATGACTAGTTCACACCGTAGTGAGGACTGAATATACTGGGTGAGAAGGTCTTGTAGCAGTTGTGGTGAGTTGGGTCTGATACAGATAACGTCTGCATAATGAATAACTATTTCCCCATAACTTATTGTAAGAGCATGTACGAGTTTCTGTATTAGGAGATTAAAGAGAGGAGGGCTGAGCAGAGTTCCACTTGGTGTCACTTAATGCTCCACTGGATAAAACTTTAAAGAAGTTTACTAGGGAGGTAACCTCATATCCAGTAATAAACTTCCACTGTCTACTGGGGAAGGCTAGGTATACTAGCACGTTGTCTAGATCAGCAATTTCCAATGCACCCTTGAGGTCTATGTGGAGACGGTACAGACGTTTGCAGCTGTGTGTGTGTGTGTGTGTGTGTGTGTGTGTGTGTGTGTGTGTGTGTGTGTGTGTGTTCAAAGCAATCAGCACAGCAGAGTAGGGGTGCACAAGTATACGGGTGTGGGCATAGTTTATCTGAGATGTGATACAGAAGTCTTGTGAGGAGAATGCGTTTTTATACTCGATAGAAGGAAGAAGAGGTAGGTTTTCACTTGTCTGAGCTGGGTTTCGAGATGGGTAACATGGTGTCTTCAGTCCCGACCGCTGCAAGCAATGTACAATTTCCAGGACTTATGTTATATAGGCAAAGGAAAGGGATGGTTGCTGGGAAACCTGAGGAACTAGTGGGAGACTGAGTATGTGACACCGTTATCCCTTGTGCTGTTGCCTGGCTCGCTGGTGAGGGATGTGCCCATCCGTCATAGTTATCTCACCACACGATATTTCAGTGTTAACTTGTGCATTACGATGAATAATCTGCGTATAAGTTTGGATCTTTGTTGGTACTGGTGGCTGCTCTTGGTGTAATGGTGAGACCGACTGTTGTGGCCAACAGCTGCGGTGGGGTTGTTAGTAGCGGTGGAAAAGGTACTTGTGGTGCTACCAGAGGTGGTGGAGATACCAGCGGTGGTGAAGGCATTGGTGGTGGAGACGGTGCCGGCGGCGGGGTGGTGTTGAAGATGATGGCGTTAGCATGTTGGAGGTGACGCACGGGCCAGAAGGCAGTTGTTTATACCGTGGACGATTATGTTAGATATTACGAGGAGAGATCGATGAAGCATTAGGGTAATGAGAGCTCTTGGCCAGACGAACGGCGGGGAGGACATCGGGCCGGGGCAGGAGGAGGACCCGTACGACAGGAGGAAATGTAGAGGAGAACGCGGTGTATAAACTGGGAAAAAAAGTTAATACAGACCGATGGTACTACTTAATAGGCATAGAAAATAGGCAGTAGGTGGGAAAGAAAATAAGCAACAGCAGTAACGAATAAAAAACAGCAAGTACAAATACAACACCAACAACCAGTGAAAGTTCCCGCAACACACGGCAATGCTAACGTCCTTAGCATAGTGAGGTAAAGATGGCAGGAGTTGCGTGTGACATGTGCAGCAGCAGCAGCGTGTGACACCTGCAGTAACAGCGTGTGACACCTACAGAAGCAGCGAGTGACACCTGCTGACACAAGAGCGAGACATACGAAGCGAGTTGGAGGTGGCAGACCCAGTGTTGTCAGTACCAGCGAAGACACGGTACACGCCCTGCCCCTGCTGTTGGTGATGGCAGTGGTGAGGGTGGGCTAAAGAGGCGGAGGTGGTGGGTGATGCACGACTCTGGGAGAGTCACACTCCAACACACTGTGTCTATTGGTCACCACACAAACACTGTCTGTATACGACCCACTGCCTGACCGCGCGCGGACTTGCGACGTCACGGACGAAAGGTCAGGTCGAAGTGAGACGGGTCGTGGCACTTGCAGGTCAGGTCATGCCACAACTCTCACCTTCACCTCACCTTCGTCTTGCCACTTTCACCTGACGCTCTCGTGGTCACCAACACGAGAATCATTATTCAGTACAATCCCCGGCCACTCCCTGCTCTATGGATGACCACTGCCAATTGCCTTTCCCTACACGCCAGCACATGGGAAGGCCAGCCCCGGTTACCTGCTGGAGGACAGCACATGGGAAGGCAGGGCCCGGTTATCTGCTGGAGGATAGTATGACATAGGAAGGATAGACAACAGAAGACCTGAAGGTTTACAAAGAGGTTATCTACTGGAAGACAGGATAGTAAAGCAACAAATGTGTATCTTCACCACACCAAGTTTTAAAAGGCACTAATGGCGATGACTTCTTCAAACTATCATGACAAACTCCTTCGTCAGTTACGTTCACGATCCTCGAGTCTGGGGGTCCCGGATATCCCGAAAATTTACTCCTTCAAGGACCGTGTTGGTTGGACCGCCTATCCCGAGCCAAAGACCAGTGCATCATCAGCCCAGTTCCAACCACAACCTCACCAGCCACCTAAACAACCACCTGGCTAATTTACTACCCCCGTCTTCACAACCCAGCCAGTCCTAGAGAGCCACCTAGCCAGTCGAGACCAACCAATTAACCAACCTTAGCACCACGTCTAACATCTATACAAGAGCGTGCATTACAGGCAATCAACCAGCCCCTCTCCCCGGCCGTACTCTCCACTACGGCGAACGACCACAACCTCATCCTGCACCTCTAGCCCGCCCCAGCCCACGACCCAGATAGATAGTCCCAGCACGCTGCTTACCCACTCTCTGCCCACCACTTCCCGCTCCCTTCCTCCCTCACCAACTAACCAGTTGCAACCATCCTACTAGCCCATCCCAGCCAAAGCCTGTACCATGCCTAATCGAGCCCAAGAACACACTAGCCCGTCGCCATTGGCCTCGCCTCGCCAGCCTCAACAGCGTGGCGTCACCAGCGGAACCCCACCCCCTCCCCCCACAACACGACTGCTCCTGGCACTGGCTGGCCCTTGGAATAACGACGCCGCCTCCATTTACCAGTTCTGCTCCATTCTCAGCGTCTTTGAAGGTGTGCAGTCTTCAGAGGGAGCGCCTGGGGTCTTTCAACTCCCTCCAGGTCATTCAGTTCCTTCACGTCTTTCACTTCCTTTGGTGACTTGAGGAGCGGCGGCGGCGGCGGCGGCGTCTCGCGCTCCGCTCCGCCTCTCGCCACCCCGGCACTTCCTTTTATCTTGACCCCAATAATCAGGTCACCTCAGGTCAAGGAAACATATTGCATCCGTCAAGATCCGCGCGCGCACGCGGGCTCGTGTGTGTGTGTGTGTGTCTGTTTATTAATTATGGTTATATATATATATATATATATATATATATATAT
>JAYMFT010264835.1:0-10714 GCA_038088735.1 Panulirus argus
AAAAGAAGGAACAGAGAAGGGGGCCAAGTGAGGATTTTTCCTCTAAGGCTCAATCCTCTGTTCTTAATGCTACCTCGTTAATGCGGGAAACAGCGAATATGTATGAAAGAAAAGAAAAGAATATATATATATATATATATATATATATATATATATATATATATATATATATATATATATAGCGTTAATGAGATGGTCTTGATTAGGGCTTCAGTCGCCCGTGCCGTCTCAGCTAAATTAAAAAAAAATAGCGGTGACACCGTGAGCAATAGGAGGCAACTTTCGACGAGACTGTACATCGGCAGTGGACGATGGTCATCTCTCCAAAAGAGTCCTTCATATCCCTGCTCCTGCGTGGAGCACAGTTTTGAAGCTACGTGATACCCATTAAACAGTTTCTGGGGTTGTATAACGAAAATGTAGAACAAGAAAAGCATTTTCGTATCAACTTAGAAAAAAAAAAAACTTTCAAGAGGCAGAGGTACAGATACCTCCCTAACGCCATGGTAGATACTGTAAGGATACTTTGAAACCGGAATGGACCGTAAGTTCCAGAATCACTATGAATTGCAGGATGACTCATTTAATGTTACGCCACCACGTATGTTCTGTATACGCTGATATTATATAGATAACGACGTTTATAGGAAAAGTTTCTCAGGTTAATCGTTATTCAACAAGTTATGATCCCATGACATGAGATTTGCCGCAGTGGGAGAGATTTTTTGTCATTAATTAAACAGAGGATAGAATTATATGAATATACTATGAAAAGGAAGATCATGAAACTGCTGAGTTTGTCAGCAGTTTTGATGCAAGAGACCGGGTATTAGTGATGGATGATTTGAATGCAGAGGTAAGTAATATGGCAGTTGATGATATAATTGGGGGGCATGTGTTATTTCAGTACTGATGGAAATGGAGAACAGCTTGTAGAGGCGTGTGCTGAAAAAGGACTGGCGATTGGGAATACCTGCTTGAAAAGGGACATACACAAGTATGCGTATGTGATTAGGTAGATGGTCAGCCGGTATTACTGGATTACATATTAATTGATAGGCGTGTAAAAGAGACTTTGGATGTAAATGTGCTGAGAGGGACTGCTGGTGGATGTCTGATTATTATCTTGTGGAAGCGAGGGTGAAGATTTGTAGTGGTTTTCGGGAGCGAGGAAACGAAATAGGTGGGAAGAGAATGGTGAGAGTAATGGAGCTTGGAAAAGAGACCTGTGTAAAGAAATACCAGGAAAGATTGGGTGAAGAATGGCATAAGGTGAGAGTAAATGAAGCAAGGGGAGTGGGTGAGGAATGGTAGGTGTTTAGGGAAGAAGTGATGGCATGTGCAAGAGATGCATGAGGCATGTGAGAGAGGGTGGGAGGTAGGCAGATTAGAAAGGGTAGTGAGCGTTGGGTCGAAGTAAAGTTGTTGGAGCAAGAGAGAAGAGAGGCGTTTGGGCGGTACGTACATGGAAGGAGTGCATATGATTGGGAGATGCATAAGAGAATACGGCAGAAGGTTAAGAGGAAAGTGCAGGGGTTGGAAGAAAGGGCAAATGAGAGTTGGTGATGAGTGAGTCTCAGGATAATATAATGTACTGAAAAGAGGTTAATAATGTGGGAAAAACAAGAGAACAAAAAAAAACATCGGTGAAAGGGACAAAAGAGATGATAACAGACTGGAGCCTTCAACATAAAAAAAAAAAAAGTAATGAAGTAAGGAGGAGATGGAGTGAGTATTTTGAAGGGTTATTGAACATGTTTGATGACAGGATGGCAGATATAGGGTGATCGGGTTAGGGCGGTATGCCAAGTAAGGGAGTTATGGAGAGTGGTATGGTGAAGAGAGAAGTGGTGAAAGCCTCACGTAAGATGAAATGTGGCTAGAGTGGATGGTATTTCAGTTAAATCTATTAAGAAAGCGGGTGACTGTGTTGTTGATTGATTGGGTAGGATTTTCAAAGTATTTGACGTAGTTCTCCACGGTAAGTTGATGCTTAAAGTTAAGTTAAGCCTTGCGGATTACTGGTTGCATAGGAAACTGTGTAGGAAGTATAGGGTCGTAATGGATGACGAATCATCACCATGATCACCTGAGACCAATGGGGTCCCCCTGGGACATATGCTTTTCATTAATTATATTAATGAACATTGGTGTAGGGCTGAATAACCTGGTCTCTATATTTACAAATAACACAAGGTAAACAATACCATATTAACTGAAGGTACGCTAAGATTACAAGAGGATCTGGATAAAATAGCGACAGTAAATGGTCTTCAAAATGGCAAACGCCATTTAATGTTAAAGAATGTCAGCTGTTGCAGGTAGAGAACCTCAAATAAAAAATTCGATTGTGTGCTGATGGGCTGCAAGATAAAAGACATCCTTTGTATTAGGGATGAACTGGTCACTTTCTCAACAATTTTAAATTCTTCCACACTGCAACGAAGCAGCCAAGAAAGCAAATAGGATGTTAGGATTTATTACCAGAAACTGTACATACAAAAGCATACTTTAGTTAGACCCTACCTCGAATATGCAGTGCAATTTGGGTCCGCCACCTAAGTAAAGGTATTCTGAGATAACTAACAGTGCAGGAAAGAGCAGCGAAATTTATTCCTCCCTTGCGTAACGAACCATATGAAAACAGATTGCAACATTTGAATGTGATCTCTCAAAGCGTAAGCGGCTTCGAGGCTAAGTTAACAGAATTTTTTGAAGTACTTAAAGTATTCAACGGTGTCAATAAATAAAACTTCTTTACTTTCTCACCGGTGTTACCGACAAGGTAATTGAGTGAAGGTTAGAGGTTCCCGAGTTAATCTGATTGCGCAAAATATTTTTTTGCCGTTGATGTTATCGACGCATTCAGCTCCCAGAACCTGTTGTTCAGAGCAACAATTAATGTATTCCAAATTATGCGTAATTATCAAATCTCGCTCTCCAGTATTGAATGATTCTTCAAACTAATAATTAAAACATAGTAGTATTTTATGCAACTAATTTTCTCCTGGCCATGCTGCGGTAACGTATCAACATTGATTAATCTGTGTAGCTTGCTTGAAGGGAACAAGGAGGAATTTGTGTATGATCCTTCTACATCAGGATTAAGGTAGATGTGATAAGGTGCCAGGCTGGAGCTCAAAATATATCTTTATCGTTGCCTTTATCTCAAAAAGTGAAGATGTATGTTTTTGGTAATGGGATGTATGACATTCGCATATACTTTGATTTCTGACTTTCCTCTAAAAATTCACTTCTACCGTATTAGTTCTGCAGAACACAGCGTGTTGTCGGAGGTTGTGGAGAGTGGGACGAGAGCCTTTACGTTGCTGTCTTTTTCTTTGAAGAGGACTAAATCTTTTTCATTAGTGTTAAAGCTAGATCACCTAACTCTGACCTTGGGGTCTCTCTCTCTTTCTCTCTCTCTCTCTCTCTCTCTCTCTCTCTCTCTCTTAGGCAGGCAGGTAGGTTGTGGACAAATGAGGCTGTCGGTTAACACACCCATACTGAATCCCATTTCCCTAGGGTTTATTCACAGTTACTCGTAATTTATTACACTGATGTTCCCAACATCCGGGAGCTCTCACTCACGTAATCTATAAAAACGTTTGTCGTTTAGATTATGGCCTTTGTTGCACAAGATTATAAGAGTTATATGCCAGAAAACATATTCAGGTCGGGAGAGTTTCCGGAGATAGCAATAGCATCAGTCTCATGCGGTCTCCATGCTATCATTATCGGCACGGGTACGTGGTCAGTATAGCATTTGTAAAAGTTTCATACGAAGGTCATACGTCACAAGGATATTACAGCTGTTTCAAGAAAGAGTCTGGAAAGCGGTGTTATTAATGCAGGCGCACAGTCCTAGCGCTCGTTATGACGTCAGTGTCTCCTTACAGCCGATAAATTTTGTCGTAGACTATGAACACAGCTCCCGGCAACAGTATAAGCGCTCATCTTGTCCCGCAAGAGTTTCCTGGGCACATGTTCGTTCGTTACAGGACGATGGGCACGGGTGGAGCTGCCGTTCATGAACCGATGAATAAAGACCAACATTCCAACTAGGCTGCGGAGAAGCACCTGCTGGGGAACTTTTCTCTCATATCACAGTAACTTCGGTGCCAGTGGAGTTACTAGTGTGAGGAATGCCCACTGATGATGTCAGGGCATATTTCATTTTCTTGTGGGACGTTTGTTAGATTCTCCTGAAGGTGGTTACAATGATGCCGCTTCGTCTGTCATGTTTGATGTCGATGTTGGAGTTGGCTGTGATATGGTTCCGATGTCCGAGAGTGCTCTCCGGACCTAACAATGATTGCAGAGGAAACTTATGCAGACGACTGGAAGGAACCTCAACCATTAGCTCTCCAAAAGCGGTAGGAGAAAATCAAGCTAAAACGGTGACCTGGGAACCAACCAGTCCGGGTATCTGTCACTCGTCTTCATTAAGGGCACCATCTTGCCCAGTAAGAGTCGCCTACCACAAGCTTGGAAGTTATTTCGAGAGCCGACTTAATTATCTCTTCATTTAGTAAGAAGGAAGTCTTTCGTGAGAGTAAAATTATCCATAATTCTCACGTGGATACCAAGCAAAATGCAGTGAAAGTCGACATGTTTGTGTTTTAGGACGACGAACGATTGTCTCTCACACTTTCTATGTAATCCACTTTCACCTTTACAGTTAGCCTACATTGAGTCAGTCGGGAAAAAAAAAATAAATTTGTCGACCTGTGACCATTGATGGTGGATCGTTGGAAAAGAATTCGTCAGACTTCCTTTGCACAGCTGTCGGAGATGTGAAGACTCATCAGAGACGATACTCTACTCTCATCCAGACTCAACTTATCACGCATCATTTAGATGTGCTATCGCTAGAGTGTAATTAAAAACATGAAAAAGTAACGTAATTATTCCATAATAACGTTATCTTTTTGTGTCACATTATATATATATATATATATATATATATATATATATATATATATATATATAACGTTTTTATCGCAGTTTTCCGCGTTAGCGAGGTAACGCTAGGAACAGACGATGAAAGGCCATCCCTCTCATCCATTCTGGGTTTAACCCAAGATTTTTCTAATAGTTCCTGAAGCCTAAGGTTGGATGGAATACTTCCAGTTGCAGGGAAATGTAGACTACGGAGGAGTAAATGCTCGGTGTCTTCTTTATGGCAGTTGCATTGGGCATACGAAGGGCTTTGGGATATGTTAAAATGATATGTGTTGTGCTGTGCGATGTTCAGAACGTAAGCGGGAGAATATGACTCGTGTTTGTCTTGGGAGTCTGCTTTCTGATGTTAGTATGTCTGGTGGGTTGGAATTTGAAACTAAGTTAGGAAGTCAGCTGTTCGGTGGATGTCGGGTTATTTCATCTGTATATGTGTTTTGTCTGTCATATTTGTTGGGGTTTGGGTGATCTGTGAATAGGAATTACTGTCGTGTGCGGCAGGGGTAATTATTTTATTTCTTCTAAGAGGTTGGTGGTTAGATATATAGAGTGGTTGGGTGGGAGGGTTCTAGGCGTTGTTTCATAGGCCTTAGTGCCGAAAATGTTGAGGTGGGACTAACCCTAGGGACAGTGGAGAAAGAATACTTCCCGCGTATTCCTTGCGTGTCGTAAAAGGCGACTAAAAGGGAGGGAGCAGGGGACTGGAAATCCTCCACTCCAGTTTTTACTTTCCTAAAAACGAAGAGAGAAGGGGGCCAAGTGAGGATTTTTTTTCCTTTAAGGCTCAATCATGTGTTCTTGACGTTACCTCGCTAATGCGGAAAACGGCGAATATATATATATATATATATATATATATATATATATATATATATATATATATATATATATTTCAAGCAGTGTGATATACGGTGACCTCCGTATATCACAGCGGCTGGTGTACATTGACATCAAGCAGGTATGCCAAGTCAGCGGACGCGGCGGCATCACTGTACGGGTCGGCCACTTCCTGCTCTGTCATCGGACCCCCTGACGCATGACAACACCATAATCTGAGTTTCATGACAAGTCATCCATACACTGATATCACTGATAGTATATATATTTTTTATTCAGTTTTGTAAGATATATTCTTATTGATGTGACAGTTGACAACGTCGCGTCTTTGTGTTTCCCTATTGGTGACACCACCTGTACGCGCTGTCTCAACGGATGCCGACAACCTGATTATGACGCTAATATCAACTGAAATATTCTTGAATGAAAGATGAAATAAAGACGCGTTAGCCTATACTGTACAGGAAACGATGTAACTTACGTAAACACCACCCGGTGTACAGACTTCCTTCATACACAACGACTTCGACCTTAACCTCTTGAAAACGACAGTACGACTCCTGGGTATGATGCATGCCCGTTGACCAGGACCCACCCTATACGGTCAGACCGTATAGGCCAGGTCATAATACCGAAGGTTGTAGCGTCATGCTTGAGGGTCGTACCGTTGTGCTCGAGGGAAGTTTACTCCGACCAAATTCATCTCTAGAACTCCTACGTTACTTGTTATTATGTAGAAGGAAGGAGGATGGGCTGCTATCAGTGCCTTAATGACATAGATAAATAATGTGACTTACGGCAGCACTACACTGCGACATACTCTCACCAGTGCCTTTAGCAGGTGCCACAAAAGTAACCAACGTGGGAATGACCAGCCGTAAGCTTGGGTAAAGTGTTCGTGTATACATGAGGCTAAGCTTAACCTGGTATACACACACGAGGTTCCCCAGAGGTGGCAACACGAGTATAAGAAATTTCTCCGTGAGACAAACAGTAGCCAAAAGACAGCAGATGGTCGGGTCAACAAAAATGTTTCAGCAAGTTCGAGAAACAAAACATTCCGCTCATCACAAAAGTTCTTTTCACAGGAGACAAGACCAAAACTATATACATGGTCTGACACTACGTCTCTTAAGAGGTCAGCGTCCGTAGAAGACAGATAGCTACGGTTGCATTCTGTAAACAGACCTTTCCCTCTCCCTCCGTCTTGACAACAGTCCACCTGTCTCTTCCACCGATAGGGCCACACTTTAGCTGCCTCTTTCCCTTTTGTTCTTCTGTGGATGATTCCTTTATCGTTCTTCCTCCACCTTTACCTCACCCATCCTATGACCTTTCCTGCACTCGCCTTTGGTAGGTCCAGACTCTACTGCACTGCTTGTGTCAGGAAGTGAGGAAGATTTACAAACATGTTTTGTTTCTTACTATCACCAGCGGAGGAGCAGGAGCGACGTAGGACGCCAGGTCCTCCAGGCATCAGAAGGGCAGGAGAGACGCCGGATACCAGGTCCTTCAGGCACCAGAAGAGCTGGAGAGAAGAAGGATATCAGATCCTCAAGGAAGCAGAAGGGCAGGAGAGTCGCAGGATACCAATCATGAACTTCCTGCCGGAGCTCCTCATAGCCTTCACCCTCCTCCAGGTACTGCATCCTGCTTCTCTACATGTACCATGTTTTGTAGCCTGTATCACACACCCAGATTAACTTCCACAACCACACCTCCAGGTACCTCCTACAGCGACACCTCCAGTTACCTCCCACAGCCACACCTCCAGATGCCTCCCATATCTACACCTGCATTTACTTCTCATAGTCACAACACCAGTTACCTCCCACAGCCATATCTCCAGTTACCTCTTACAGTTACGATGACAATTTTCCCAGAAGGCAATACAGTATGATATGTACTGTCAGTTTACAGTGGCACGGTGTTTACCTCCAAGTGCAAGACTGTTTAACCCATGGGTATGGAGGCCTGGCTTTCGATATGACTTGTAAATGTCAGGTGAACGCCCAGGCCATCATACTAAAGATTCATACTGATGGCTCCCACCACAATACTCAAGGAGCAATGTATAAATGCCATCACAACTGTGGTACAGAAACAGACCTACTTGAAACTATTCATAGTTTCTTATAGTTGTTTTTATATCAGGAAAAGACATACTACAACATAAGTGACACAAAGATATATCTAATGATTTGTTCGAGAATAACCAAGCAGTACCACATGTGTGAAAGTCTGGCGAGTTGATCTGAAAGGAGAATTTGCAGAAGGTTGTGATGGAGACAGACCAGCAGCAGACGGTACGAATGACGACTTAACAATGAAAGGTGGGTGGCCACAGCCACACACATCCCATTACCCGAGCTCAGAACAAAATGAAACAGGAATTAGTATCACAGGTACAAAGGTGGGACAAACTGGCACGGAAACTATAATTCATAACATTTTAGTGTTAATACAAATGCAAAAAATATATATAAAGAACAAAAAATGTCATTTACAAAGCATAAGCGAACAAACATTAACTGGAAGAAAATGAAAGAAATCTTACATGAAAGACTGATGGGCGAGTTACGTCCATCTTAAACTGTGGTGTACGGAGGCCGTAGACACGACCCAGAACGGCTTCCGTACACCACAATTCAAAACGGACGTAATTTGCACGGCAGCCTCCCAGATAAGATTTTTTTTCTTTTCCTTTTTTTCTTCCTGTTAGTGTTTATTTTTTGTGCTTTGTAAATATCATTTTATGTAATATTTTTTATTTTTATTAACCATACAGCGCTATTTGCATAACTTAGCTTAAATAAACAGGCAGGACTATGTAAGGCTTGCCAAACAACGGGAAAACACACGTCACAGGAACCGTCATAATCAACAGCAAAGTTTGGATAAAGACATGCACGGTTCGAGTTTGTTCATTTTCGCACATTAATGTACGAGAAAAAGTAAGTGTGGTCGATTTTTCCTTTCTTTCAAAGATACACAACAGAGAAAATACAATAAACAGTAATGACAGACCTACGAATGATAACGGTGATATAAATGTTATATTTCTTTTTTCTTGTCATCTTCTGCAATACCCTGACGTACTATTATGTCTTGTTATGTTCGACTACCCACCTCAGCCACTTACACTCATATACCCCACAGTTCACCCACCTATAGTCACGGACCTTCCCGTGTCACCCACTTTCATTTAGATGCCGTACAGGTTCACCCACCTAGAGTCACAGGCCTCCCCTTCTCACCCACTTACATTCAGATGCCCTACAAATTCACCCACCTAGAGTCACAGGCTTCCCCATCTTGCCCACGTATACTCACATACCCTACAGTTCGCCCACCTAGAGTCACAGAACTCCCCATCTCACCCACTTACACTTAGGGAGACCCCATTACTACAGTCGGGGGACTCCCCACTTGAACCATGCAGGCAGGATGCCAGACTGACCCCAGTCCACACACTTACAGGTGACGCGAGGAATCCTGTACTGGGGCAAGAAACAGTGGTCTGGCTCCTCCCTCACCACGACCAGGGCACCGGAAACTCAAAGCATCGGGAACATCATAGGTGAGCCACCTTTACTACAGCTGGTATATCCTCGCCTGGATCCGACTCATCTGCTGGGTTGAAAAAGAGACGATCCAACAATATTTCTATCCAGTACTAATTTATTGTATGTAATAACTTTAACACTGCTCCAGTCAAGTTGATGACCAAAGTCTTTTTAGCCATACCTAACACTGTTTTTTCTGATGTTTAACCCTGATATTAAGAACCTTACCAGTTTGACCAGTGTAAAACTGATCACACTCTTTACAGGGAATACTTTACACACAACCCGTCAGAGCAGTTACAGTACTTCTGATAAGACTTTCCCCAACCGTAGTATTATTGCTGAAGAATACATTAGTATAAGAAAAATATCACAGAACGGGAACATTTAGCAAGTTCTTGCAATAGGCTAATACTAAAAAGTTTTCCTTCATTCAGCTTGTAATTTTGCTAGAAAGTCTTTTTACAGTGTTCATCCTAAAGAACTATTTGTAAACAAAACTTGTTAGTATTACCTTACTGTGAGAACTTGCCTAATGATCCTGTTCTGTGATATTTTTCTTATATTAATGTATTCTTCAGCAATAATATTACGGTTGAGGGAAGTCTTATCAGAAGTACTGTAACTGCTCTGAGGGGCTGTATGTAAAGAATCCCCTGTAAAGAGTGGGATCAGTTTTAGCGTTGTTCAAACTGGTAGGGTTCTTAATATCAGGGTTAAACAACAGAAAAAACAGTGTTAGGTATGGCTAAGAATCCAATGCACTATTTGCCCACCTCAGAGACTTTGGTCATGAAATGGTCTGGAGCAGTGCTAAGATTATTACATATAATAACTCATTAATGGATAGAAATATTGTTGAATCGTCTCTTATCAGAGATATCGATGTGAATCAATATGTTGGTTTATACAAATTAGGCAACTTTATAAGTGAAAATATTTTTTATAATGTTATAAAGGTTAACTCGAGAGAGGCGAGGTCGTCGAGAGTGACCTGTGCCCTAATCCCTTCACCTGTTTCTTAATTTATCTGCCTGCCCTGCCCACTGGCGTCTGATGGATTATTATTATGGTTCTCTTTATCTGAACTCAAGACTGACAGTGTAGTTATACGAAAGCGCTTGACACTCCGTGATTTTACTTGCATTTATATATATATACATATATATATATTAATATATTTATATATCTATTATACTTGATTGCTGTTTCCCGCGTTAGCGAAGTAGCGCCAGGAAACAGACGAAGAAAGACACATCCACTTACACACACAAACATTAACACACACACACACACACACACACACACACACACACACACACACACACACATACGCATATATATATATA
>JAYMFT010264846.1:0-10714 GCA_038088735.1 Panulirus argus
CAAGAGTTTTGGAGAGAGGGGTGAGTATGCAGTCTGTTGGGGATGAGAGAGCCTGGGAAGTGAGTCAGTTGTTGTTCACCAATTAGCCACTAGTGCTGTAACTTTCCCTGTGTAATTTTTCATGCATCAAAGGAAAATTCGTTAGTTCTTGTTCCATAACGAAGGGATGTTGCTCTAGCCCTTTGATTAATTCACTCAGCAAACTCAGTAAATTTGTCAATGGAAAGTCTTTCAGCTATATCTGTTTCATCTTCATCACTTCCTGTCTTTTTATCAGCTTTCAGAACAGTGTCTATAATATTAGAGTCTGTAAGATGATTCGCAACAGGTGTTTCTTCATCAACATTCATCCACTCAGTCAGATTTTGTTCATTAAGATTACTTGATATATCCTTGGCAACAGGTCTTGTAACCCTTTTTGCATACTCAAGCAGCTCATGAACAACTTCTTTTTTCTTTAATACATGAAATCCTGTGAAATTATTGTCAGCGTTTTCACCAGCTGAATTATCAGACATCAAGGCAGGCTGCAACTTGTGCCAGCCTTTCTTTAGTCTTAATGCTTCCACCTTCTCCCACCCACTTGCAATGAACGAAAGAACATACTTTATGTTAAATTTTTAAATAAATGTCTGTACAGACTTGGCAACATTTACCACATCTAGCTTATGTTTCATGAAAAGTGAGCGATTCTTAGCCTTTAGAGAGTGGAGTATTCCTTGGTCTTTGGTGGTAAATGCAGTGTAAAAATTTTTGTTACACTGGAGTTCAGCTTTAGGGTGGGCTGAACAGTTGTTCAGAAGAAGAATTTTGTAGTCTTTGGTAGGAATACAGATGTGCAGTGTGCTCTGGCTTCTGGCACAAAAAAATTTTCAAACCATTCTGAGGTAATCTCACTTGTAATCCAACCATTTTTATTTGAACAATATGTTACTGGGTAAATTTTAACACATTTCAAGGCCCTGGGGCTTGGTAGAATAAGTAATGAAAAGGTGAGAGAAAGGTGTGGTATTAAAAAGAGTGTAGTTGTGAGAGCTGAAGATAGTGTGCTGAAATGGTTTTGGTTTGGAGACATGGAGAAAATGAGGGAGGATAGGTTGACAAAGAGGATATATATGTCAAGTGGAGGGAATAAGGAAGACTGGAAGAAAAAATTGGAAATGAAGGATTGAGTGAAAAAGATTTTAAGAATCAAGGCCTACACGTGCTGGAGGGTGAAAGGCATACATGGGATAGAGTGAATTGGAATGATGTGTTGAATAGGGTTTGACATGCTGTCAGTGGACTGAACCAGGGTATATAAGCATCTAGGGTAAACCATGCAAGGGTCTGTTGGGCCTTATTGCAGATATGGAGCTGTGATTTCATTGCATTACACATAACAGCTAGAGAATGGATGTGAGTGGATGAGGTCTTTCTTCATCTTTTCATGGCTCTACCTTTTTAATGAAATGGTGATCAAGTATAAAAAAAATCTCAAAAGTACATCACCCCAACAGTCAGCAGTTTTTCTTCTACCTTGGAAATCTGTGAATTAGTGGCAGCTGTGTATAGGGGTTAGTTTTTGTGCATCAGGCAACTACCATGGTGTGTCTACAGACAGAAGATAGTACCACCTTCTGATAATATGAATATCAATATCTTAACAGCTGCAAGGAAAGAGATTTATTATATTTGAAGTTAAGAGCTTGATATACTTTCATCTTTGTTGTATAAAAAGTAATTGTCTTTACCATAATTTTCCTTCTCATTGTGTCATGGGGAACTGAATTTTATTTAGAATAATGAATACCAGTGATAAACCTTTTCATGAGGATCATTTGCTCTGCAGACCTGGCTTAAACGTGGAAGTTGTGGACAAGAACCGCATTGCACAGATGAGAGTAGCCACAGTAACAGAGGTAGTGGGAAAGAGATTACATCTCAAATATCATGGAGCTCCACCAGATGATAATGGTAAGTTACTCATGTGAATTTTGACACAGGTTCTTCATAGCCAACACCTGGCCCACACACCTTCTTAGTGACCTGAAGCCCCACTGATCCTCCTGTCAGATGTTCTGTGCATGCTTCTACCTTCTCAGTCATCAGTCTCTCATGTAGTGCATCCACCATATCAATCACCATTCTGTTAAGCACTTGACAGAAATGCCTTTGTAGGATGCTGCAATTATAAGACATGGAGGAATGCTACTAAGTGCTGTGATGGTTTTTTTCTAAACTGATAGGCATGTATGAGAGTTTGGAGGGAGGAGGGCTAATGTTTCCCGATGGCTGTTTAACCTGTTGATGGACAGGAGGATGAGGGAGGTAAGTGAGAGGGTCCTGGAGTGATGGCAAGAGTCTGAGGTGTACTTGGGATGGGGGCTTAGGGTAGTAAATCAGTTGCTATTTGTAAATAACATTATTAAGTGGCAAACCTTCATGAGGAACTCAAGAAGCTAGGGGCAGAGTTATGGAGGATGTGTGGAAAGAGAAAATTAAGATTTAACGTGAAGAAAAGTAAGATAATGAGGGTATGACTTGATGGGATGAAGAAAGAAATGAAGGGTGCATGAGAGATGTGGTATTGCAAAGGGATTGAATTGTGGAGTGACAGAGTGGGTGAAACGTAATACCTTGAGGTGGTATGGGCATATGGAAAAAATGCAGGATTGGGAGTTTACAAGAAGAGTGTATGCTCTTACAGATAGAGTGGAAGAATACTTGAGGGAGAGAAATGGTGGAAGAATATGTGGATTGGGGTATGCAAGGGAGGCATGTAAGGGCAGGGATAAGTGGAGACTTTTGCCGTGGCCACCCCTTGATGGGAGGTCCCTGAAGGAATGGGTGTCAGACATATGGATTGATAGACTGATAGTTAATGGGAAGAAAAGTAAGTTAATGAAAGTTAATATGAAGAGAAATATGATAATAAGGTGCATAAGGACATTGAGACAGAATGCATTGAGTGTAAGTTTAAATTGGTAGTTCTTTGAGGAAGTAAAGTGTTTTATATTGAGTGCAAGTTTAACTGGTTGTTCTTTAAGGAAGTAAAGTGTTTTATATACCTGAGAGTGGACATGACAATGGGTGAAACCATAAAGATTGAAGTGAGCCTTAGGGTGAAAGAAGATGCTAAGGTTTTGGATGCATTAAGCAGCATGTGAAAGGAAAGATCATTGACTGTAAAGGCAGAGATGGGTATATATAAAGGTATTGAAGGTATAATAGTCCTGACAGTGTAGCATGGATGAGGGTTTGGCCTTTAATACATAGGAAAGGAAGAGAATGGATGAGTTGAATGGCTTGATTATAATGACATATAGTGTGAGATGGATTAATTATGTTAAGAATGACATTACCAATACTACCTGCCTGGATATCGGGAGGGTTAGTGACATCTGCATAGTGAGCCGGTTCTTCAGTGGTTGTCAAGTTGTACTCCTCTAACCTAGGTAATTGTATCTTTTTTTTCAGCCTTACTTACACGTGGACTACTGGTATTCTTTCCACAAATGTACAATCTCTCCTTGTCATTCATAACACCTGACAACACTTAACTCACACAGCTCATTCTTCATAACTGTAGATTTTCCTGCAGTGAGCACTATGTGTTAACCCTGCCTTTGGCAAAATGATGGGTGCAGTAGATAGAAGTGGTAGGTGGGAACATTTGGACAGGAGCATTAGGTGGAAATTGTTGGTGGAAGTAGTTGGAAAGAACATGAGATAGAAGTAGCTGATGGAATGTTGGGTGGGGACCTCAGCAAGCACTGCACTGGAGTTGCCTTCTGCCAGTGGTCTGTTGGGGGTGAGATGCTGGGGGCTGGGAAACTGCACTATAGTTCACTAGTTATGGAGACTGTAGTTCCAGTTGGACCAGGCATCAGAGATATAGAAAGATAGATAGGAATGTCAAGGCAAGAGAGAGCTGTGGTGGTAAATGCGGGGTGTTTGAGATGACCCACCATGATGTGCTGAAATGTTTGGATATGCTGGAAGGAAGAGCAAAGAAAGACTGACTAAGATGACATTTGATATGTATCAGAATTCATTCATTCATTCAGAAGTGTATATAGAACAGGTTTGCTTGGATCAGTGTTGTATATAAGGAGGGTGGAATGATGTCTTGTCATTAGGGTGAACCAGGGTAAATGAACTTGCAAGATTGAAACCCTAGCTGAAAACAGTGGGCTCTGGTGCATTATGCATAAGAGTTAGAGATTGCTCGTGTGAAGGTGAGACCATTTTTTCCTGATGGTGCCTGGCTGTGATGTGTGCAGGTGAGACCATTGTCATTGGAAAAATAATTAGCTATCAAGAAATTTTCAGTAGACTCTTTTTGTGATTTTCATTTACAGAAAACTTATGTATACTGTGAATGATAATTCTTATTACAAAACAGAATACATTTTTTGTTTTGTTGTTAGACTTAATTGAACTGTGTTATGCAACTACATAAAAAAGATTAGGGACTCTCTTAGCTTTTATCAGTTTTCTGGTATTTCAGTTACATAGAAACAAAACTGCATTGGGTGGAATAACAGTAAATGGGGACTATCAGTAGTTTTTGGTAGGGAATGCACCAGTTAACAAATAGGGGTAAACAAACAAGAAGATTTGAAATATGTTTCTAAAAGAGTAAAAGGGAAAATATTGGAATGCACATATGTTGTTGTGGGTCAGAAGAGGAGGACTAGAGGTTAGAATGATGAGGTGCACAGTAATATGGGCTCAGCTGTTTTAGGGTGTTGGGTTGTTAGGGGATGACACAGGAATTTTGAGAGTTTTTTGAGCTTTTAGACAAGTTACAGTACCCTTGGAAAGTCTGAGGAATGTGGGGCCTTTTATTGTGTGGTTGGGTGTCCTCAGAATTTCTGTGTCTGTCAGCCTACTGATTGCTCAGATCTCACTTGATTTGTACTTGGTAACTCTCCCTGGTGATCACATCACCACAGACTGAGGAGTGTGTCAGTACCTCATAGAACGAGCTATAGAGAGGGGATGCATGGTATGAGCTGCTGGATTAAGAAAGACCCCCCCCCCTTTTTCTTCTTCTTCTTCTTCTTCTTCTTCTTCTTCTTTTCTTTTTCTTCTTTTCTTCTTCTTCCTCTTCTTCTTCTTCTTCTCCTTCTTCTTCTTCTTTTCTTCTTCTTCTTCTTTTCTTCTTCTTCTTGTTCTTCTTCTTCTTCTTCTTCTTCTTCTTCTTCTTTTTCTTTTCTTCTTCTTTTTCTTTCTTCTTCTTCTTTTCTTCTTCTTCTTCTTCTTCTTCTTCTTCTTCTTCTTCTTCTTCTTCTTCTTTTCTTCTTCTTCTTTTCTTCTTCTTTTCTTCTTCTTCTTTTCTTCTTCTTTTCTTCTTCTTCTTTTCTTCTTCTTCTTCTTCTTCTTCTTCTCCTCCTCCTCCTCCTCCTCCTCCTCCTCCTCCTCTGAGATATCCTGTGCTTTCCTGTATGCTTTTCTGACTTTACTTTTTTTCCATATGCACAGTTGTTTTCCTGTTATCATTACACTACAGGGAGTCCCCGACTTTTAAATAGGTTACATTCCTGACCTTGTTCATGAGTTGAATTGTTCGTAAGTCTGAAGATATAAAAAAATGCTTAAGATTAGAGTAAATACCTATACCTGACTAACAATTTATATATTGAATATTGTATTCATAAGTAAATATAATTATTAGGACATCATATTAAGCTACACTTAATGGGAAAAGATGCAGTTCAGTAGTTTATCAGTATGAGTAATTGATTGTATGTCAAACTAAGAATTAAATATTGTTTTATAGAGCTTGTTTGTAGAAGTAATTGGTAAGAATACTAGGTAGGAGGCTTTGAAAACACTGTGGTAGAATTGCCTTCTGCTAGTGGCCTGCTAAGGGTGAGGCACTAAAGGCTAAAAAGTGGAACTGAAGTCCACTACTTATGGAGAGTCTTTTGCTTTGGCCACCCTTTTGAGGGAGTTGCTGAAGGAAACAAGCATCAGAGATATAGATGGATAGATTTTTAAGCATAGATGTTTATGGGTTGGACATTTGTAATTTGGGAACCCTACATTCACCTCCTCCCAAGATATTTTTGTATTCTCCCCGAATTTCGCTTGCTGTACTTTTTCACCCCATTGCCCATTTACCATCTTTTCTGGCTTAATTATCTTTTTAACTTCCTGCTGCCTTTTCAAGTACAGCTGCCAGTCACCCACTTTCTTTCCTTACAGATGCTATAGCATTATTTTTCTCTTTCTTAATTAAATTAACTTCCTTATCCCACCATTCATTTCTCATTGCCCACATCTCATCTTACATATACCACACATTTCACTCACACACGTAAGCACTACTACTTAACACCTCATGCTCCTTGCCCACTCCCTTCGTTTGATTTATTTTTATCGTATGCCACTCTGCAATAATCTGTCTTGCTCTATCTGCACACAAGCCTGCTGTCCAAGCTCAGTCTGTTTCACCATTTTCTTCAAACCCATACCATTTCCTCATTTTTTCTTTGCCTAAAGCTTCTGCAAACTTTACGCTTGCCACCACCAAGAAAGGATGAGATATCCTGCTTGCTGCTGTTTTCAGCACATTCCCATCTGGCAACCTCTTTTTTGCTCACTTGTCAATTAGCATTAGTACATAATCCAGTAGAGTCCATTGACCCCAATTCCTCTCGCCCATGTATACTTATGTAAGCATCTTCTTTTAACTTACGAGTGCAGTAGATTAACTTTTTTTTTTTTTTTTTTTTTTTCATGTTGAAGGCTCCAGTCACAGACAAAAGCCCACATCCAGGCCAGGCCTTAATTGAAATATAGAGAATCATGAAACAGAAAAAGAAAAGACAAAGGAAAGTATTTACAGATTTTTATGAAAGTGAAAAACCTGTCTTGAAATGTGCTAGGTCATAGGTATTGGGAGAGACATGAGAGGGTAGAGAGTTCCAGAGCTTTGATGTGTAAGGAAAGAAGTAGGTATCAAAATGGCCCACCCTTGAGTTGCCGATGGCCACACAATAATCATGTGATGCAGCAGCTTGCTGGGTATTGTGTCATGTAGCTGGTGGTAAGGGCACATAAGCAGCCAGCTTGTGGGAGCTAAAACCAACGTAATACCCATAGAGGAGGGAAAGGGAACCAACATTGCGGTGTAGGGCAAGGGGGTCAAGTTTGTAAGTTAGCCTGGGACAGTTTATAAGGCGGATTGCTTTTGACTCAACTCTGTCAAGAAAGGATGCAGAGCTAGAATCACCCCAAATGTGAGAGCAGTACTCCATACAAGGATGAATCAATCCCTTGTATAAACGTAGCAGCTGTTCAGAAGAGAAGTAGTTTCGACATCTAAAGAGGACACCCAGTTTCTTAGAGGCAGACTTAACTATTCCTGTAATGTGGGGTTTCCAAGAAAGAGTGAATGTTACAGTGATGCCAAGTATGCTCATTGAGTCAAGGGGTGGAATTACAGAACCATCAAAGGAGAGATGAGAGTTTTCAGGAATTTTCAATAGAGTTTATATAGGAGGCTGTGTTAAGATTAGATGCAGATCAAGTGAGAGAAGAAGAAGCAGAATTGAAAGATGTGGATGAATGCATTATTGAGTCATCAGCAAGTGAGTACATTGGATTATTTGTGGAGAGGAAATTGTTGAAAAAAGGAGAAAAAGTGTAGGGGACAGGACAGAACCTTGAAAGACACCACTGTTGATGGAGAAAACAGGGGAAGCTGATCCATCAACAACCACAGAGATTGATCGGCCAGAGAAGAAGCTAGATATCAAGGAGCAAAGTGAGAGAGGGAAGCCAAAAGAGGGGAGCTTTGAGATGAGACCCCAATGCCACACCCTGTCAGAAGCCTTAGATATGTCAAGGGAAACTACATATGACTGTCCAAAATCTTTCACGGATGATGATCAGACATTAGTAAGATAGGAAGGAATATCACTAGTGGATCTTGTCTTACGGAAGCCATACTGGTGATCAGAGAGAAGACTGTAATTTTCAAGGTGTTTAAGGATATGGGAGATGAGGATGGATTCAAAGACTTTGGAAATGGTAGATTTTAAAGCAATAGGACAATAGTTAGAGGGGTCAGAACGGTCACTCTTCTTAGGGTTGGGATGCATCTATGCATTTCTCCAAGGTGAAGGAAAAGTTTTGGTTTTTAAACAGAAATGGATCAGACAAACAAGCACAGGTGCAAGTTCAGAGGTACACTCTTTCAGTACACGGGGATGGATACACTCAGGACCATAAGCCTTGCATGTGCCCACAGAAAGAAGCACTTTTCGAATAGTCCAAAAAGAGATTACGGGAAGAGGCAAAGGGTTAGTAAAAAGAGCATCAGGGGGTGAAGGAATGTAAAGTCATCCAGGTTGGAGTTGGAGGAGAAACAGGAACCAAAGAGAGTTGCTTTGTCTATAGGAGACACAGCTATAGTACGGTCAGAGTGGAAAAGTGAAGGTAAGGTAGAGCGACAGAAGTTTTTAGAGATGCCCTTAGCTAAAGACCAGAAAGACCTATCAGTGGATGATGAGGAGAGGTTATTGCACTTCCTCTGATAAAAGTAACTCTTCGCCTCATGGATAATGTGCTTGCAGTGATTACAGGCAGTGATAAAAGATGAATGGTAGCTAGAGGAAGTAGATTTTTTCCAAGCCCAACATGCATGATCCCATGCTTGAATGGCCTCAAAACAGCAATGGTTGAACCATGGATTGAGTGAAGAGGTTGTTATGGAGGAAGACGGGATAAATGCTTCCATTCCCATAAAAATATCTTTTGCTGTGCATTTGGTGGAAACAAAAGCATCACCACATAAGAGATAGTGATTTACCCAAGGAAAGTCAGAAAAGAAGTTACATAAGTTATTCCAGTCAGCTTTGTTGAGGTGCCAGTATTTATGCTTAGAAAGGGCTGTGGAGGGGGAGGTGCCATTAGAATAGATACATTTATGAGAGTGTAATCAGATGAACCAATTGGGGGTGAGATTGTATATTTACAGTGGGATGGACTACAGGTGAAAAACAAATCCAGAATATTAGGAGAGTGGTCACAGCAGTCAGGAATATAGGTAGGATGGGAGATAATTTGCTCTAAATCAGTGAGAATGGAAAACATGTGGGCTTCCGTCCCTCCACCATTTTATGGGAGGAATTCAACCATTCCTTATGGTGAACGTTGAAATCCCTGAGGTAGAGGATCTTGGCTTTCGGATGAGAGGATGTCACATTCCCATGGCAGGAGTTTAGATACTCGAAGAAGGTTATAAGATTTGTAGAATTAGGAAAGCAGTAGGCAAAGCAGAGGAAATGTGTGTAAGTAGGGAGACAGACCTTGAGCCACATAACATCAAAGTTTGGAGACTCACTGTCCCTGAGGCATGCAACAGGTGTGTTTATGTTGGAATGAGCACAAATACCACCTTTGAACGGGAATCGTGAGTGGATGTTATGGTTAGATATGAAAAAGAGATTAGCAAGAATATCACCATACAGCTGTGTCTCGGATAGAAGTAAGATATTGGTAGAGGTACTAGACAGATGGTGTTCAACTGAGGATAGGTTACTGGTGTCTCGGATAGAAGTAAGATATTGGTAGAGGTACTAGACAGATGGTGTTCAACTGAGGATAGGTTACTGGAGAGTCCACAAATGTTGGTATAGTAAATAGAAAAAGAGGAACATCTAACTGAGAGGAATGGTCGTGGGAGGGGCTGGTACTACTACTGCCATAGCCCTCCCTGTCATTGGCAGTAGAGTCAGGCAGAAATCCAGAGATTCTTAGCACCCCATGATGCCTGGGACAAGGGGTTCATAGAGTTGACGGACTCTGTCATGGTTATACTTATAAATGTTTCAGTGAAATGGAATTGGCTAAAGTACTTATGTAAAAAAGAAAAAAGGTAATGATTATATGCAAGGTTTGAGTAGGTGTATGGTGCATGTGAGAAGATGGTAGGACTAGCCCAGTAGTCCCATTTTGATAGAGTAAGACCAGCAATCCTGACATGGAGAGTGTAGGGTCCTTCCGGGTACCACTTTTCAGTCAGGACGGTAGTACCATCCTGGGTGGTGGTTGTCAGCAGTCTAATATCTAATTTTTCATTTCCAACCCTCATAGTTCATGTTTTTTCAAGTTGTTTAAAAATGTACTTAATAATACTTTTTCAAAATTATTCATGTGATAATGAAAAAGGAATCACATGAAGTGTATTTTGCCCACAATTTTTACTCTAATAATGTGTCGAAGTTTCTTAGATGTTTCTACATAACTTGCCGATAAGTGCAGGAATAAGGCCTGAGTGTCAAGCTAGTTGCCAGTGTGCAAGTTTTGTTTTATTTTACTTACACTAGAAATATATTATTGATTTACTGTTTTGTTTTATGAGAGGATATGGGAGAAAGATTACTTCCCATTTGTTTTCTGCATGTCATAGAAAGCAACTAAAAGAGATAAGAGTGGGAAGCTGGAAACCCTTTCCTTCTTTTATGTCAATATCTGACTGATGGAACAGATGAAGGAACCAAGCAAAGAGTGCTCATCTTCCGGCTGTGGTGTCTGAATGTGTTTGGATGTAACCAAGATGAGAAGTGAAACCCCACATTATGGGAATAACTAAGGCTGCCTCTAAGAAGCTGGGTGTACTGTTTAGATGTCGTAACTATTTCTCTTCTGAACAGTTGCTCCATTTATACAAGGGATTGATTCGTCCTTGTATGGAGTACTGCTCCCACATTTGGGG
>JAYMFT010264857.1:0-10714 GCA_038088735.1 Panulirus argus
ACTCTCTTTGGTTCCCGTTTCTCCTTTAACTCCACCTTGGATGACTCTAACATTCCCTCACCCCCTGATGCTCCTCTAACTAATCCGATGCCCCCTCGCGGTAATCTCTTTTCGGACTGTCCGGAAAGCGCTTCTTTCTCTGGATACAAGCAAGGCTTATGGTCCTGATGGTATCCATCCGCATGTACTGAAAGAGTGTACCTCTGAACTTGCGCCTGTGATTGCTCGTCTGTTCCGTATGTTTAAAAACCAAAACTTTTCCTTCTCCCTGGAAATATGCTTTGATACATCCCATCCCTAAGGTGGGTGACCGTTCTGACGCCTCTAATTATCGTCCTATAACTTTTACACCTACCATTTCCAAAGTCTGAGTCTCTCCTCAACTACCATACCCTTAAACACCTCGAAAATCACAGTCATCTCTCTGATCACCAGTATGGCTTCCGTAAGGAGAGATATGCCCTTGACATATCAAAGGCTTAGTGGCATTGGAGTCTCATCTCTAAACTCGCCTCTTTTGGCTTCCCTCCCCTACTTTGCTCACTCATATCTAGCTTCTTTTCTGGCCGATCTATCTCTGTGGTTGTTGATGGATTAGCCTCCCCCCTTTTCTCCTCTCCATCAACAGCGGTGTCCCACAAGGTTCTGTCCTGTCCCCTACACCATTTCTCCTTTTTTTTCAACGATTTCCTCTCCTCCACAAATAATCCAGTGCACTCATACGCTGACGACTCAGCATCCACATCCCTCAGTTCTGCTCCCTCTTCTCTCACTCGATCTGCATCTCGTCTTGACACACCTTCCTTAATAAACTCAGACTTGGACAGGATATCTCAGTAGGGTAGACAAAATCTTGTTAAGTTTAATGCCTCCAAGACCCAGTTTGCACCCATCTCTATCAAAAACTCTTCACAACTCTCGTCTCTCCTTTGACAGCTCTGTAATTCCACCTCTTGAGTCAATGAACATGCTTGGCATTTCTGTAGCATCCACTCTCTATTGAAAACTCCACATCGCAGGAATAGCTAAGTCTGCCTCTAAGAAACTTGGTGTCCTGTTTAGATGTCGAAACTTCTCTTCTGAACAGTTGCTCCGTTTATATAAGGGATTGATTCGTCCTTGTATGGAGTACTGATGTAACATTTGGGATGTTATAACTCTGTATCCTTACTCGACAGAGTTGAGTCGAAAGCGGTTCGCTTTATACACTGTCCCAGGCTAACTTCCAAACTTGACCCCCTTGCCCTACGCCACAATGTTGGTTCACTTTCCCTCCTCTATAGGTATTATCTTTGTTTTTGCTTCCGAGAGCTAGCTGCTTGTGTGCCCGCACCATTAGCTGCGTTTTGATACCTGGTTCTTTCCCTACACGTCGAAACTTTGGAACTCTCTACCTTCCCATGTCTTACCCAATAACTATGACTTAGCACATTTCAAAAGACAGGTTTTTCATATTCTCCAAAATTCGTAAATTCTTTCCCTTGTCTTTTCTCTTTCCGTTTTATAATTCTCTTTATATTTCAATTAAGGTCCGGCCTTGATGTGGACTTTTATCCGTGGCTGGAGCCTTCAACATAAACAAAAAAACTCTGAGGACATCTAATAAAAGGTTTCAGAATGCGCTTGTTAAATTTTGGCAACAAAACCTATGAAAATTTCTTCACTTTAGACAGAGATTCATTGACCCAAAAATCGGCATGAAGACGCAAGCAAAATATAATAGCAACGTTTGCAAACTTTTCTTCGGTTGTGGACTGGTGAAATATTGCAATGAATTTCCTCCAGATGTGGTAAATGTAATGAATATCATTACCTTGAAATCAAAGCATGACAAATACTTCAGCCCCAGTCATGTTTGTGGAACTTGTATGGAACTCTTTCCCGCCCACACGTTCCTAAAGAAAATTAAAAAATCTATGAATACGAATTTCCCATACCGTATAGTGTTTCTTCTCGTCTTTCTTTCCTACCGGCAGTTGAGCCGGAGGGAAAGGTGGGTGGAGAGGTGCCTTCTGCTTTCCTATCCTGCTTCTCCCACATATTTTGTTTGAATTCAAATAGCCTCGTCATAAACCAATAGGTTTCCTGTTGTCTATCCTTCCCATACACTCCCATGTTAACCCTCCCTCCCCTTTCATCCAAACACCTGCCATTTCTTTCGCAGTGAGTAGAGGGAACCTATCATGCACTGGACCAGTGTTCCCCTCCCTGTTCTCACCTGCTCCGCTTACTTTGAGGGGTAACCTGAAGGAACTTACTAGCGACGAACCTCACCAGCAAGAGACCTTATTGACAAGGGACCTCACCAAAGAAGGATATACTAAGTAGTTGCCATTTCAGTGAGGGACACTAACAGCGCGGGATCTTACCAGCGAAGAACCTTGATATAGTGATGAGCTTCACTAGCAAAAGACCAAACGAACGAAATGACTTTACCAGCAAAGAACTTTGATAGCGAGGGACCTCACTAGCAAGGGACATTGCAAGCGAACGACCTTTCTGGCGAGGGACTTTACCACCGTGGGGCCTCACCAGCAAGGGAACGTATAAGCGAAAGACTTTACGAACGGAGTACATTTCCTGCAGAAGGAGCTCGCAATCGAGGCACCAAGCTATCGGGGTCACACCTGTGTGGTGTAGTATGTGTGTGTGTGTGTGTGTGTGTGTGTGTTGGTTCTTGAGTTCGATCGTGATCTGAAGGGCATCATCCCTTATGTTAATTTTGGTTAATATTTCATATTAATTACTAAATTTGCCAAAAACAGACGGAAGGGCGGACGACTGGATGTGATGGCATTAGCTCGAAGTTCCAACGAGCTGAAATATACGTACTTTTTGATCTCTTGAACACGACCTTACCTGACCCTCAAGCCTAAGGTCAACAGCCTGACCATCATACTCAAGGGTATTACCGCCACACTCAAGGGTCGTTCCGTCTTGCTCATGGGTCGTGCCCAAGAGGCTGACAGTCTCGTCCGCTCGGATTTCAACAGCTAACCATTACAAATGGCTCTCCAAATCTCACCTGTCTTTCCCGAACTTTTGAACGTAATTTGTGCTGTCGTAACTCTTCGTTTACCTTCCCCCCCCCCCCCCCCCTCTCTCTCTCTCTCTCTCTCTCTCTCTCTCTCTCTCTCTCTCTCTCTTTGTAGGGTGGCTAGAGGAGAGGAAGAACTCAACGAGTGTACAGGTGTATAGTATAAGTACTTTATGTGCATGGGTGATTTTCTGAAAGCGTGTTTTTGGTGCCTTGTTTATATGCCCCCGTCAGACTGGAGGTCAGTATGTATCTATGTTGTATCTTTTGAGTTTTGAAAGAAGATTCGCTAAGCTAAGCTAAACTAAACATTGCTCATCATGTACATCAATAGATGACTGGAACCTCTCTAATTGCTATGAGGCTTCGAGGGATCAAAGGTCTTCCATGTATGTACAGTTGACGAGATCTCGGGTTGTCTGCTTCTCTTTGATACGAACGGACTGGTTTAATCTTTGGTCGCTGCTGCTGTTCTACTATGCTTTCAAGGTAATGATGTTCTTCATTTGTAACCTATCGTAAATACTTATTTTGTATCCTCTGTACCTTCAGCATGCGTGATTTGGAGGCGAGGAACGTTGGTATAGGTGAATAGATTAGGACAGTGTAATTTTTGGTTTTCTGGAAGGTGCCACAACTTGTGCAGACTGGTCAGGGCCGCTTATCCTTGTGCGGATCTCCTGTTGATATGATTTATCATACCCCATGAAGTTAATGTATGACCAAGGATTCTGCAGCTCTTCTTGTTCGCTATCACGTTACCTTCTGTGGTTACATCGTTGAGTTCCATTCTTCCAAGTGTCACTATGGTAAATTTGTTTATCTCTGCTGTTACCAACCGGTTCTTTTCGAATTCATATACTCTGGTTACTTCTGAATGTATTAAACGGGCATATTCTAGGATTGAGTTGCTTGAGACTACTATTTCCAAGGCTTCACATGCAGATGTCCATGCTCATGGCGCCAGCTGGTGGGGGAATGTCAGCTGCGTAAGTTATGAATGGTGTTGGTGATAGGACGCTGCCCTGGGGGACCCCACTTAGTAGAGGAAATTTGGGTGACGTCGAAGAGATGGTGATGATTTCTGCGGTGTGTTGGTGTAGAACGCTACACTGTTTACTTCGATCTATGACAGTGTTATCCAAACTTTTTTTGCCTATTGTACCCTTCGTTACCTTCTACCATTAAGTATCTCCATGACTGATCAAACTCAATATTTGGAAGGACAGTGTAAATTATATTAGAAGTTGGCCTTATCTGAGTGCTGGACAATGATATATTATTCAGTATACTAAAGAAAAAAGACTAACGAAATAACATGAAAATGTTTGAAATTACTTACTACTCAATGTGAATTGTAGGCTTGATGTTCACTGATGATTTTTGCCATTCTGGGCGGTAGAGAGGCTGCTGCAGTGATCAGGCTTTGTTCCTGGTTTACATTTATGTTGTTTCTCTGTTTTGGCTGGACAACGCTCATTGCAGAGAAAGATGCTTCACAAAGGTAGGTAGACCCAAAGGGCAGATTTTCCAAAGTCTTTTTTCCTAGGTCAGGGTGCTCCTTCTTTACACAGCTCCAAAACTGAGTGAGGATTGTGCTTTCAATATCAGTTTGAGGCCACGGTCTGAACACACTTCTAACAGTGCTTCCTGAAGGCAGATAGGAAGCTTCTTCCTATCATTTTCAGACAAGAGGAATGGATTTTTAACCCAGTCCAGTTGTACAAATCTCTCATATATGCCAGTAAAGTAAGATATAAAAACACAGATAAGGTTGATCACATTTTCCACAATAACTGGTTTCACAGTCCCTCTCTCGTCATTGTTACTGGAAAAATTAGCATCTGACAGAGGAAAACACGTAAAATCTCACCCTGTGCACATCTCCTTTCACAACTCTATTTTCTTTTGAAAACCACCAACTTCATCATAAAAGTTGAGAATGTTTATATCATTACCCTGCAGAGACAAATTCAACTTATTCAGATTGCCAAATATATCTGCAAGATATGCCAGTTGTGCAAGCCAAGTAATATTTAAAAAAGAAATATGGGAAAAAGGAGATCCATGTTCTGATAAAAAGGAGCCTACCTCATCATGCAACTCGAACAACCTGGCGAGTACCTTCCCCCTCGACAGCCAGCGCACCTCTGTGTGCAGTAATGTCTCTGTGTGCTCAGATCCTATGCTTTCGCACAGTCTGTGAAACAGGCGAGCATTAAGTGGCCTTGACTTTATAAAGTTGATTACTTTGACGCCATCATTCAAAATCCCATGCAACTCTGTACTCATTTTTTTTTTTTTTTGATGCTAATGATTCTCTGTGAATGATGCAATGAGTCCGCTCCACATTAGGATTTTCCTTCTTAATCCATGCAATGAGTCCCTTCACTTTCCCGCTCATGAATGCAGCAGCGTCTGTACATACGTTAATGCAAGATTTCCAACTGAGCCCTTGTTCAGAAAAGAACTCTTAACGACATTAAAAATGGCTTCCCCAGTTGTGTATTCTAATATTTTGCAAAAAAGTTCATGTTCATTTATATCATGTCAATCAATGTATCTCACAAATGGGACAAGTTGAGCCTGTCCATTGACGTCAGTCAATTCGTCAGGTTGAAGTGAAAAAGACTAGCTTGTTTTCAGCTTATTTCACAACTTGATCAATTATATCTGTACTCATTTCATTTACCCATCGAGAAACAGTTTGGTGTGACAAAAAAAAAAAAAAGCATTTAGTGGGTCAGCTGCCTTTTTTATCTAGCATTTTTTCAGCCATCACAACTGCAGCTGGTAATGTCAATTCTTCAGCTATATCAAATGGCTTTTTAGCTTTAGCATCTAACAAAGATACAGCTAAGGATGCTTCCAGTGCCTTGCTTGATGTTGTGGAGGCTTTCTTAATTGTTGTCTGGGAACACATAAAATCAGAAAGTTTTCTTTTAAAAAACTTTCGCCGGTTTACCAACACGACACTGATGTTTTGTGTTAAAGTGATGTTCGAGGTGAGCTGGTTTCATACTGCTGTTGGCCAACCTCTCCCCACAAAAGAAGCACGAAGCTTCCGGAGGGTCAGAATTCGTAGAAGTAAATCCAAAAAGCACACAATCTTCCTTGTATTGCCGGTACTTCGATCTGTTTTCTCTATCTTTACAGCTGCTTGATTTCCTTCACCTGCATTGCTGCTGCGGCTGCTACATCTATCACGTTTTAACCATCTATCCATATTTCTTGTTGTTTAAGAAATAACTGTGTCTGTAAGCTTACGTGTGAATTTGAAAAATAGGTGTTCACACTCTCACTCCTAAGACGACACTGAGCATGCGTGAATCGAGCGAGGAGTTCAGCACTGTCCCCGTACGCGTCTCCTCTTTCGTTTCCTCTCCCTTCTCCCTACTCCCGTCTTCCCCCAATTTCCTTCTCGTTCATTTTAATTCTTACTCTGTTCTCATGTCATTCACTTAAGTTGGAAATTGCCTAAGTGTTGTGGTTATTCAATTATTCTACATTCTTAAACAATCACCCATGTATGCATACACATGCTCACTAAAGTTACTGATCCAAAATGCCATATGACCTGTATGTGATACATTTTGAAAAAAGATTCGTTATCTTCTCACGTACCCCTTTGAACAATGCTGCGTACCCCCCAGATTAAACGTACCCCAGTTTGGACAACGCTGATCTATGGTATGCCTGGCTGTAGTAGTTTGTATTGTAGGCCGTTAGTCCATGCTGTCACAGGTTTTGCTTGTGTCTCATTATATTACTGTACAAAATATTCCTTGACCTCTGGAAAGAGCAATTTTTCTGCCTCCATTCTTAGTTCCTGAGATGGTGCTTTTGTCCTCCCGGAAGCTGAATTGATTAGGGTTAAAGAGGTTGTTGTTTTCAGCGTCGTCTTAGCCTAAGGTTTATAATTCTTTTCAAAAGAGTCCATGGAAGTTCTAGGAGGGGTATGGGGAGGTGGTTCTTTGGGCCTTTTTCTATCATTCCTGGTTTTGGTATTATTTCTAATCTGGCATCTTTGAACATTCAGGAAAAGTATCTTATGTTGAGCATAGCACTGCAGATATTGATAAGGTATTGAAGTCCCTTTATGGGCAGCAGGTTGGTTTACCTCTTATCTGTTTCACTTTTCCCGGGCCTGAGTCCTTGGTTTTCTGAAAGGCTGTACGAAGTTCCGGCGAGTCAGTTTTCATTGAGAGTGAGACGTCAGGGGACAGCGAGGCGGAGTCTAAGTTTGGTGTGTGATGGTTCCTTCTGTTGCGGGTCAGCCAGTTGGTTACACCTTTGTCATGATCCTGGTTACTGTTTCTGCTTTCTCCAGGCGTAATCTTGATCACTGTTGCGCACGTGTTCATGAATTCTGTTGCCATAGTTTCATCATCAATTTTGCTTTTGTTAACTTTCAGATATTTGATGTCACCTCTGGGATTCCCCTATAAGCGCATGACTACTTGTCAAAGTACTTCTATCTTTCCCCCTCTCTCTCTCTCTCTCTCTCTCTCTCTCTCTCTCTCTCTCTCTCTCGCTTCTGAAACTCGTCCTCGCTGGACCCAGAAAACTCTGTCTTGGAGGAGAGAAATTATGTCTTGAGATGAAATGTTGAGGACGATGACGGACGGGGGAGAAAGCATATTTGCATACAGCATGGGCTGCAGATGGCTGCGGTAATGCACAAGATTAGGCAGCCTTAAACGACCAGGAGGAAAAAGAAAAGTGCTATGGTTCCAACTGAACTTTTCCGTGAGAGGAGGAACAGCGAATGTCCATTACAGGAGGTGGAACTGAGGGAAAGTAAGTATGAATGACACGTCGCTTGGAATGAAAGATATAATGAGAGGACATAATGCAACAGTGAGAAAAGTTAAAGATGAGCTCCGAGTGACTTTATTTTTTCTTTTCTTTTTTCTTACAAGCGAACAGAATTAAGACACAATGTCCATTCCGCCGCCCACTCACCTCTTATTGCTTCATCCGCATCAAACTACACGTTCAGTGAGACGGTATGGAGCGGGTCCTGCCCTGTCACACCACACACACACACCGTCTCTAATACTTTCCAACATCTTATCAAATTAATCATCACATGAAATGTAGTTCCTTTGGAACTATGATGCCCTAAAACAAGAAGTCCACATGTGACATTAACTCGAGACTGGTGTTTGTAAAACTTCACATTGTCGAACTCACATGTGGACCAGCGTTTCCCTCAAACTGGTGTGAAACAGAGTAAACGTTTCGTTTCACCAGACGCTAACAATGTCCTAACAGTATCTATAATCCCAAACCAAAGTTTCAGCTGATGTCGCATCTAACACCTCCCCCACCTCCACCGCTTGTCGTCGGCTAAGAAATGTAATTCCGTAACCGGTCGCCGCTTTGGTCACATTAGTCTGCCTCTCGCGGGCTCCAACAACAAGTTGGTTATCGAGACGGAAATGTGCCAGACTCTCGTGTGCGTGTAGCCAGAGAGGAACTTCTTGTGACATGTGAAGCGGAGTGAGGGACAGTTGGTGCAGAATGGTGAGGAAGGCAGCTGGAGCAGAGTAGTGAGGAAGGCAGCTGGTGAAGAGTGAGGAAGGTAGCTGGAGCAGAGTAGTGAGGAAGGCAGCTGGTGCAGAGTGAGGAAGGCAGCTGGTCAGAGTGAGGAAGGCAGCTGGTGCAGAGTGAGGAAGGCAGCTGGTCAGAGTGAGGAAAGCAGTTGGTGCAGAGTAGTGAAGAAGGCAGTTGGTGCAGTGAGGAAGGCAGCTGGTGCAGAATGAGAAAGGCAGCTGGTGCAGAGTGAGGAAGGCAGCTGGTGCAGAGTGAGGAAGGCAGCTGGTGCAGAGTGATGAAGACAGCTGGTGCAGAGTGAGGAAGGCAGCTGGTGCAGAGAGAGGAAGGCAGCTGGTGCAGAGTGAGGAAGGCAGCTGGTGCAGGGAGAGGAAGGCAGCTGGCGCAGAGTGAGAAAGGCAGCTGGTGCAGAGTTAGGGACAGCGGTTGCAGAGAGAGGAAGGCAGCTGGTGCAGAGCAAGGAAAGCAGCTGGTGCAGTGAGGAAGGCAGCTGGGCAGAGTGAGAACGGCAGCTGGTGCAGAGTGAGGAAAGCAGCTGATGCAGAGTGAGGAAGGCAGCTGGTGCAGAGAGAGGAAGGCAGCTGGTGCAGAGTGAGAAAGGCAGCTGGTGCAGAGTTAGGGACAGCGGATGCAGAGTGAGGAAGGCAGCTGGTGCAGAGCGAGTAGGCAGCTGGTGCAGAGTGAGGAAGGCAGCTGCTGCAGAGTAAAGAAGGCAGCTGGTGCAGAGTAAGGAAGGCAACTGGTGCAGAGTGAGGAAGGCAGCTGGTGCAGAGTGAGGAAGGCAGCTGGTGCAGAGAGAGGAAGGCAGCTGGTGCAGAGTGAGAAAAGCAGCTGGTGCAGAGTGAGGAAAGCAGCTGGTGCAGAGAGAGGAAGACAGTTGGTGCAGAGAGAGGAAGGCAGCTGGTGCAGAGTGAGAAAGGTAGCTGGTGCAGAGTGAGGAAGGTAACTGGTGCTGAATGAGGAAGGCAGCTGGTCCAGAGTGAGAAAGGCAGCTGGTGCAGAGGGAGAAAGGCAGCTGGTCCAGAGTGAGAAAGGCAGCTGGTCCAGAGTGAGGAAGGCAGTTGGTGAAGAGTGAGGAAGGCAGCTGGTGGAGAGTGAGGAAGGCAGTTGGTGCAGAGTGAGGAAGGCAGCTGGTGCAGAGTGAGGAAGGCAGTTGGTGCAGAGTGAGGAAGGCAGCTGGTGCAGAGTGGGAAAGGCAGCTGGTGCAGAGTGAGGAAGGCAGCTGGTGCTGAGTGATGAAGACAGCTGGTGCAGAGCGAGAAAGGCAGCTGGTGCAGAGTGATGACAACAGCCGACTCTGGTGTTATCATCTCTGGCTCTGGTGCTGTTGGCAATCCTGGCCCTAGTGCTGTGTCAGTCCTCACTCCGGTGATGTCAGCACTGACACTGGTGTTGTAAGTCCTGACACCGTTGTTGCCTGTCAGCCTTGACTCCAGTGTTGTCTGTCAAGGCCCCAGTGTTGTGAGTGCCAACTCCGGTATCATCAGTCTTTGCTCTGTGTTGTCAATCATGCGCCTAGTGTTGTCAGTTCTGGGCGTGGTGCTGTTGTCAGTCTTAGCACCTGTTCTATAAGTTCTCGTTCCCGTGTTGTGAATTCTGGCTTCATAGTTGTCAGTCATGGTTTCGATGTTGTCTTCAGTCATGGCTACGGTGTTGTCAGTCCTCATTCCGGTGTTGTTAGCTCTGGCTCACGTGTTGGCAGTCCTCTTTACGGTGTTGTGAGTCCTGGCTCCAGCGTTGTCATTTCTGGATCTGTCGTTGTCACTCGTCACTCTTCAGTTGTCAGTCCCGGCTCTGGTGTTGTTAGTTGTGACTCCGATGTTGTTAGTCCTGGCCCCGGTGTTGTCAGGCCTCGCTCAGGTGTTGGCACCAGACAGATTCCTTATTCTTAAGTGGTCTCAGCATTGACCTCAACGTCCAAAGTTGCCGGGGGCGACCACGGCAGGAATTCTTATCACTTCATTTTACATTTTTCACGAACGTGTGTGTTGGCTGCCGTACGATTATTGTTTTTATTGTACCAAGTTTCCAGGTTATCTTACAGTCTCTCTCTCTCTCTCTCTCTCTCTCTCTCTCTCTCTCTCTCTCTCTCTCTCTCTCTCTCTCTCTCTTTCTCTC
>JAYMFT010264868.1:0-10713 GCA_038088735.1 Panulirus argus
TCGCAACCATATAATATTGTTGGAACTACTATTCCTTCAAACATACCCATTTTTGCTCTCTTAGATAACGTTCCCTCTTTCCACACATTCTTCATTGCTCCAGAACCTTTGCCCCATTCCCCAACCCTATGACTCACTTCCACTTCTGTGGTTCCATTCACTGCCAAGTCCACCTCCAGATATCTAAAACGCTTCACTTTCTCCAATTTTTCTCCATTCAAACTCACATCCCAACTAATTTGTCCCTCACTCCTGCTGAACGTAATAACCTTGCTCTTGTTCACATTCACCCTCAGCATTCTCCTTTTACACACTTTTCCAAACTCAGTCACCAACTTCTGCAGTTTCTCCCTTCAATCAGCCACCAGTGCTGTATCATCGGTCAATAACAATTGACTCACTTCCCGGGCCCTCTCATCCCTAACAGACAGCATACTTGCCCCTCTCTCCAAAACTCTTCCATTTACCTCCCTAACCGCCCCTTCCATAAACAAATTAAACTACCAAGGGGACATCACACTCCCCTACCACAGACTGACCTTCACTGGGAACCAGTCACTCTCCTCTTTTCCCTACTTGTACAAATGCCTTCCACCCATGATAAAAATTTCCCACTGCTTCTAGCAGTTTACTTCCCGCACCATATATTCTTAAGACCTTCCACAGAGCCTCTTTATCAACTCTATCATATACCTTCTCCAGATCCATAAATGCCACTTACAGATCCATCTGTTTTTCTAAGTATTTCTCACATACATTCTTCAAAGCAGACACCTGATCCATGCATCCTCTACCACTTTTAAAACCACAGTGCTCTTCCCCTATCTGATGCTCTGTACTTGCCTTCACCCTCTCAATCAATACCCTCCCATACAATTTTCCAAGAATAATCAACAAACTTATACATCTATAGTTTGAACACTCACATTTATCCCCTTTGCCTATGTACAATGGGACTATACATGCATTCTGCCAATCCTCAGGCACTTCACCGTGACCCATACATATATTGAATATTCTTACCAACCAATCAACAACAAAGTCACTCCCTTTCTTAATGAATTCAACTGTAGTGCCATCCATTCCCGCCGCCTTGCCAGATTTCTTCTTCCTCAAGGCTTTCGCCATGACCTCTCTTTCCACCAAACCACTCTTCCTGACTCTATCACTTCGCACACCACCCCGACCAATACACCCTACATCTGTGACTCTATCATCAAATGCATTCAACAATCCTTCAAAATACTCACTCCATCTCCTCCTCACTCCATCACTACCTGTTATCACTTCCACGCTTGCCCCTTTCACCGATGTTTCTATTTGTTCTCTTGTCTTATGCACATTATTTACTTCCTTCCAAAACATATTTTTATTCTCCCTAAAGTTTAACTATTCTCTCTCACCCCAACTCTCATTTGCCCTCTTTTTCAACTTTTGCACCTTCCTCTTGACCTCCTGCCGCTTTCTCTTATACATCTCCCAGTCATTTGCACTCCTTCCTTGTAAGTATCGTCCAAATGCCTCTCTTTTCTCTTTCACTAACAACTTTACTTTTTCATCCCACCACTCACTACCCTTCCTAATCTATCTTACTTCTTATGTTCTCTAATTATCTAATTTTGTAATCACTATTCTACTAAAAAGTAAATGCTCTCAAACATATTTTCACCATTTTCACCAAAATTATTCATTCTACTTAAACGTTTCACCTTAGAAGAGGCATCTTAAGGAATACGCAGATGACTTAATTACTTCACGCAGTTGTTTAAATACTCCACACAATAATCAGAATTTAGAATTGCTACATGTTTATATGTAATCACAACATGTAAAATGAATAGCTCATATAGAGTTGCATACTTCCACACTCCAAGGATATATATATATATATATATATATATATATATATATATATATATAATTACGTCGCGACATATAAGTTGCATCTTTTATCTCTCAAACAACATATCAAAAAGGTGACAAACAAATGGAATACTCACGACCGAACTCAAGCTGCCTTTCTCATATGTCTGTCGATAAAGTTTACGTAATAAAAAGTTTACGTATTATATTTGAAAGTAGTTACCGTTTCTGGTGATCATTCTTATTCCCCGTATAGCGACGCCATGATAGGATATAAGTAAGTTATGAAGGTATACGCGCTGAACATTTCCCTGATGACTGACGCTACACCAAGCGATAGGTCGGGGTGGCAGTCGCTGGCCACAACACTATCCGTGCCCTTGACACAGTCCCCGGCGACGGGACCTGATACCCCAGATGTGCCGGATGGGGGCGTGTGGAGGGGAGCGCGGGGCGGGGCGAGGCCGGGTGGGGTAGGTGGTGGAGGTGGAGGAGGAGGGGGGGGGGAGACGCAGCTAAAGAAACATGAGGGAGGGAAAGAGAACCATGAGCATGGAAGAGAGTAAAAAAAAAATTAGTTCGAGAATAAAAGACGGGAAGAAGTTGTGAGGGAGGGAGGGAGGTGTCTGAGTCGTGTGTCTAGGAGGGGATGGGGAGCCGTGAGGAGGGAAAGAGAGGGAAGGCCTGTGAATGAAGGAGTCGTGAGGACAAGAGGGACAGACGGACTAGAAAGATGGAGGAAAGGCTGAGGAGGAGGTGTAAGGGAGGAGAAAGAAAAGTTGCGAAGGAGGAGGAAAATTATTAAGGGTTTAAGGTGTGGTCTTTACGAAGAGGGAGGATGTGAGCAAATGAGTCCGCAGCGAAGCGAAGGAAAGTGTGTTGTGGAGGGAAGCAGTAGTGTAGCACACAAGAGATAATGATGGAGGGATACAATCAAGAGACGACTGCGGGCAAGAATGAACGATGGAAGACATAAAGGAGGGGGTGGCAGGGTGAAGGAATGACTGTGGCGGCCCCTGGGAGGTGCTGTTAATGAGAGGCGGTGTGGCGAGCGGCGGCTGGAGCGGCGGCTGGCGAGGCGCCACACTAAGCCTTCCCGAGACCCTTCAACTCTGAAGAGCGGGAAAGAAAAAATCATCTGCCCCTCGGGGCCACACTCCACTTGTCTCTATTTTGTTGAGCTCCTTCCCTCGTTATGCTTCCTCTTACCCCCTCGTTATCAGGCCACAGGCCACCCGTCCTAAGCTTCCCCCACACTTCTCCTCCAAGACCCAAGTTTTCTAGCACTATTTAAACTGAGAGCTCAGTTGTTCACTTGGAGATTTAAGGGGCCAGTCTGTCCGTCCTGCTCATCCTGTCCGTATAACGGGTCTCACTACACTCGTCCGTCCTGCACATACTGTCCGTATAACCGACTCACTATACTCGTCCGTCTTGCTCGTATTGTCCTGCTAATGCCGTCGACTGAGGGCAACATTACAGGACGGTAATCGTACAAGGACGTGCGAGGGAAACACAGCTGGACAGCAACTGTACAAAGACAAGTGGGGGAAGACAAATGAGTGTATCATTTTCGTTATAAGTTGTCCCCAACTTTCTGAATGTTTCTGTCAAGGAAAGATTCCTAATAATGTCAAAAACTATATTTTCTTTTTACAGTACAAAAAGGTCAAAAAGTGGATACGCCAAAAGAATTCAGCTCCTCAAATTCCTCACTACAGCTGTGATATCTAAACATCTACGAAAAAGGAAGTCTTTCCTATAAGGACGTTGGTCACACTACAAGGAACGTAATCTGGTCTCACGATGAAATTAGACTCCAAAAGCATCCTAGCACAGGACTGGAGAAGTGGGCACCGCCACCAGCGAAAAGAGATAATGAGGGAATCCGCACTTGCCAACTTACAACGCGGGATAAAAGACGGCGTGGTTTCCGTACGACGACTTCCTTAGGGTCAATAGAAGGACGCAAGGAATAATTTACAAGAAATATATTCCTCTCGATAATGAAACGCAGGTGCCCTCAAGACACACACACGCACTAGTACGTCACGCTCATCACCAGCAATATATTTTCAGAAAAGCAGACTGTAGGTATCTACACATGGGATACAGTTCTTAGGCTGCGTTAACACCAAGCGAGTCGAGTCGTGTCGAGTCACATATAGGGCTGGGCCTATATAGGCCCAGCCCTATATGTGACTCGAATTGACTCGACCCTTCCGGTGTAAACGTTTTTCTCAAAGATCCATACAAATCAGAGTTAAACAGGAGTGGCGATTCATGACGTGTGATGAATTATCTTGACTTGGCGTGACTCGACTCGACTCGACTCGCTTGGTGTAAACGCAGCCTAAGTTATGTGTTGCACACGAATGTTCATCCATCTGCCAGACTAGTGTTATCATATCATAATCATTTTGAGGTCTATCAAGGTATTATATGGCTGCTCAGGTAGTAAATGACCGGCATCCGAGATAACCTTGTGGTCTGACATGGGGCCAGCCATCTGATGCCTAGAGGGCTGGACGCCGTCTGTTGTCTCTGGAAATACTCCTTATTACCCCAGGCACCCTCCCCCTTTTGTGTTCATGACCACTGTCCCCCTAATCCTCCTCCCGCCTCATCAGCTGACACACCCATCAAACCTAGGCACGAAAATATGAACCTTGGGCATAACTGCACGACCCCCGGGTGTAAGAACATGTCCTTTGACCCGACGCGTGTGGGTAAGGTCAAATGACATGCCATCATGCCAAAGGGTCGTGCCGTCATGCTCAAGATGTTACACAGTAATCACATGACTGAGTCGTACCAGCCAGCGACGACTAGTGTACACGTACGACCACCACAGCAAAAGCGGCTGCGGAGGAAGCCTCTCTCCTTTGAGGCTAAGCCCAACGCCAGGCACGCCACCTGCATCACGAGGTAAACGTACACCATATAATAACACTAGAAAAAAAAGTATCAAAGTATCAAATACGAACCTGAGCAAAATGTTGATTCTCTGCTGTAGTCACTTCACCATAACTTTATAAAGAGTCTAAGGATACTACAGAACATACAGAAGTGTTGCACAATTCATTTCTACCATCATAAAAAATGAACGGCATACATATTCTAAAACTGCATATAAGAGAAAAGGTACTGATGTAATCTCTAACTCAACCGCATGGTGATAAAAGTCATTTCCCGAAAAGGGAAAAGTAAATGTAGTTCTGATAGTTTACTTATTCAGATTTAGTAATAAATGAATACTTAAACAGAAGAGTGTTACGCACAGCATTTATGTCGCCTGCCCAAACTAGATTTAGAGGTTAAGTCACCATGTTCTTCGGATGCTGGGAGACAACTGTGTAGTTACATGAGTGACTGATATAAACACCTCAAGTTGCGACCAAAGTTATGTTACAGGTTAATGTGTGATTTCTGACTATGGGCCATGGGCGGACGACAGACGGAGCGATCCCTAAGTGTCTGCTATGCTAGGCAGGTCACATACGTAGTAAGACTACTATCACCTGCACTTTATGAGCCCGTCGGGTTGTAGCAATAGCCTGTCAGCGGATATCAAATAATAGTTTTTAATTTAGAAAACTGCAAAAGAAATAAAAAAAAAATTTGTTCTCCAAATATAATCAGTAGTTCACTTGCAACAGCGAGTACAAATCTTGTGCTAAGGTAAAATTAAAAATGTTTTCATTATTAACAAAAGAATAAATACATTACACACCTATCGTCCACGTTTTGTGTACGCTAATTATTGTCACCTGAATTATTTTGGAGAAAACCACTTAATCATATCATTGGTTTTACACAGACAGAGGATTCCTCACGTTTTGGCGATACATATATAGCCATGTGGACACAACTGAGACAGGAGTAATAAGCTTCAAGTCCTCGAGTCGCTTTCTGTTTTCTCATCTGTGGATATGAAATATACGGAAGTATGGCGCTGGTTGGTAACTATTCTATACTCCTATCCCATGACAAAAACCATCGGTCGCATGACTTCGTCAAGACACAAACCACTACACTCAACTTTACGTCTTTACCCAAAAGGTCTCAAAGTCCTGCTGGTGTCCATCTAACACTTTGTCACAGCTTTCCCCGGTTCTTCCCTCGAGGTTAGTACAGTCAGCGACACGGGTCTGCTCCTCCTGATCGTCTCTACATTTATGCGATAAGCCGATAACGAATGACCCGCATCTTCTGACGCAGTCGGAACGGCTGCAGGCCTTGGGAGGCCTAGCGGTGCAAGTTACCCCTTTGGCTAAAATCCTAGAAGAGCGATTTCAACTTTATGTTATTCGAGAGAATGTTATGACATTTCGAGTCAAGATGGACTAAATGTATGCCAGGTCTACGTGCCACCCTGGTCTCACAGTGGCTAATGTCAATTTTCTGTTGCTACGATGAGAAATTAACGTGGTTTTCGTTTGTACCAATACGTTCAAATCATCACGTTAAGAAAAAAAAAACAAGTATGACTATTAAACAACAAACAACTGTACATCAACATACACACACCCAACACTATATTGCCTGAAATTCGTTCCACTAATGTAAATAACCCGTTCAAAAGAACAACGATATATAAGCTTACATACTCTGACGTCAACAACTCGTATCTTCTAAATGTATTGATAACATTGATAAGTACAAGGTTAAGTAGCACTGCCAACAGAACTGTGAGTTGGAGATGTACAATCTGAGGATTTCTCTTTGATTCACCCATAAAAGTCTGTTCTATACGGACCGTGTGTGTGGATGAATTAGCCTCATCCAGTACACAAGGTCCGTCAGTCTTACTGTTGTGGCGTAGGCAATATGCCCCTGGTGATGCATGGGTGACCTTAGAACGTGACGCTGTCACTGGAAAATTTCTATGTAAGAACCTGCTTAGTTTTCATGTCTTCCTTTCTGAAATACAACAATATTTCAAACTTTTTATTTCCAATTTACATTTAGCTTGGGGAGCCGTGAAACTATGCCTCCGGAAAGTCTGAAGTTTACATTTCTTCGAATCTCAAGAATTTATCATAAGATTGTCTTCTCGTTGTTCCTTTGAACACAAGTTCGACTAAATACGACGTCATAGTTTTGCTCTGAGACTTTAACAAATGTTTGAAATTAATATTTACGAGTTTCATGAACTCGTGTGAATGTTTATCGATCAGAAAAAAGAAAAGAAAAAAGTCAGTATCAATAAAAATACAGCTAATATGGATATGGGGACCTTGACGTAATGCATTAGTTATACATGTGTCCATTTTTGTTATCTATCTTGGTTTTGTCGAGAAATATGTAAAAATCAAAAGAAATATTTTAAAATATCTAATATTGAGAAGTATCAAAATACCCACCCCACCAGAATGGAACAGGAGATGGATGGAATGTTGCCACAGTGGGATACCGTGGGGGAACGCAGAGGGCAGCGCCTGAAAGAATTCAGAGGGCAATTGAAAGTTATCGTTTGAAGCGTCACGGCCAAACACGGATACACTGATGACTACTGAGGCCACCACCCATGAGCTCCTCCCTGCTTACCTGGTCCACCTGGCGCTTCCACACGACACCCAGTGCCACTAAAATCCACACATCCCATTCTCCACGCCATGACACTCTCCTCAGCTCTACCACCCAAATGTTTCTGTTAGAAATTACCACCAGCATGCGGCGCGACAGCCGCAAGCGGCTCCCCTATCACCGTGATCAACCCAGTGTCCGCAGCAGGCCCACCCGACCCCCTCATATCGGGTATCGTGGCCGAGCCCATCACGTCCCGGCTCCGGTATAGCCTTCCCCGCCAGTATCACTGTCAAAGGACCCGCCGGGTTGTGATAGCCTTGACGGCCGCCGTGATGTATGTACCTGCATCGCTCCCCACCACGGCTGGGTGCAAGTTTAGGTGATGCGGCCTCCTCCTCCGCCCCGCTGGCAGATGGGAGGTACATTCTGCGGGTGTGTCCGATTTCCCCTCACTAGTGAGACTCTGTCCATCTCCCAGCACGCGGGAAGTCTCTTGACCCGTCAAAACTTTACAAGGCCAATGAAACATTGTGTACGTAGCTGTCATCAGCAAAACTATCAACGTAAACCAAACGTATCATTAAGTAAATGCTTTCATCACTGGAAATGCACGTCTGACCTCGAATATAATGCCTATACACTCAATTACTAACCGCTCCTCAGTTTCCTAAACTTCAGCGTAGGTATCTGTTCACGCCTTGCTAGACTGGCGCTAATATCCCTACCCCTGAGGCTTTGAGCGACGCCCTCTGACACCATTCGGATACAGCCAGCGACCTCAAAAAACCTGCTGCACTAGAAGAATCCTGACTACTGCACTCAATATGAAGTTCAGGTGCCGACAGAGATCCCAGTTATTATGTCTGTTGTCGATTAAACAGAACCAGACAATGAACGACATGCTTCATTGAAGGCAAAGTCTGTGCACCTCAGAGGCACTCGACCGTCTGCACAAAATTATGGAGATCACAAATGAGGTGGAGTGTTTCCGGACCAGGAGATGCTGACCACTCCGTGTTGACGCTTCTACATCGTCACAACCTTCTTATAAACAGAATGCTGTAAATTACGATTTGCTCTCAGAATGAATGAACGAAACATACATTAACTTAACGATGAAGTAATACAAAAATCTGAGAGCAACAAGGGCAATACAATCATTGGTGGAGCGAGCGAGCAATCCTCCCCAGGCAGCACGAGCCAGCCACTCCCGGCATCATGTGATGGGTAAAATACGCGGGTCAGCGAGCCATTACCAGCCAGGTATTTCACTTAGCCAGGCACTAATGTCTTTACCCGCACCACCACAAGCGAATTACGACAAAATTGCGTTGCCAACAGGTTATCAGGGCCCAGCACTCCACTCTCAAATACTGAAAGTTTACGGAATTTTTTTCATCAAACATTCTGTACCTTAAAACACACCACATTTTTATATTTCATCCACGATAATTCATCTCAAAAAGTCTTGCATCAGAACAAATTCTAAACCAATGCTTCTTAAAAATTACTTTGTGAAGAGGTAGATAATAAAATACTCGTAAAGGCTACTTGCCTTACGCAAGGGAATGCATGAGATGTTGAGGCAATTATGTTCTATAACCTACCCTTCAGCGAACATAACGCAGCTGATAGGCCTTCAACACAAGGTAAAGACAACTGATGATGTACTTCTTCAAAAAGACTATACTACTGACTGTGGCTGTGCTAACATCACCCTTCAAGGCGAGGGAAAATCTCGTGGTGGGAAATATACAGAGGTGATTGACAGCCTCCAATGCATGTCGAAAATCACAGCTAATGGGAGGTTACTGTTGCCAGAGTCTCCTCTTTACACTCATCAAACTTCCCCGTTGATGTGTAAGGCACACAGCAATGCAACATGTCAACATTTAATATCAAAATGCGTCATATGTACAACAAGGGACGGCAGTTTTTCAACTTATTTACCTACCAGAAGAAACACGGACCCTCCAGCGGAGGAACCTCTCAGTTAACTGAAAGCAGCTAGGTTGTGGTGAGTACGTAGGCCTGATGCGAGGCACGCGCCCTCACACAGCCTCACTCGTCTCAGGATTCAAACTTCAGTTCCAGGCGAACTGAGATAAAGAGCCTTCAAAATAAGACAAAAGACCCTCCAAAACCAACCTACGGTAACTGTACTAGTGTTCAGTTACGAGTCACAAACAAAAGCTGTGTAAAGGACAGTGATCAGCAGGGGACGTGTTTAATGTTGTATGTGTGGACAAGGGACTGTAGGTAGCGGGGGAAGGCCTTACAACAAATTGCCAAAAACGGGTGTGTGGGGATAATCAGTGCTGGTGTATGGCTGACTTCGAGAGCTTGGCCGACAACGAACAACAGGGAAGAAGATGACGAGTGTGTTTGTGAAATTCTTATTCTTATGGCAAGAGAGAGGGAGGAGCAAGGAGAGGCGGAAGGGATATATAACAGAAGACTGGCTTCAGGATACCGAGGACAACTACAGACGTGTGACAGTAAGACAAGAAATGAGAGACGTGAGGAGAGACCAGCCTTATCAAGGAAGACACCTGCTTAGTACCCAGGAGAGACAAGAGACAAGTCTCGGTGAGAAATCTGTCATAACTACGGCCTACCGGCAGTGGCTTGATTACTCTGTGTCTACGGGGAGACAGTTTTACACTCGAGTCGCCTCGTATACCAGCGTTGTGTAAATGTACCATGTCTTTACTTTTATGTATGTATGCGTATACAAACACACATACGCACACACATACTGGCCTAAGCCAGGTACTCAGGTGTGCGTGTGCGTGTGTGCACGCGCTTTCCGCGGAAATTGTTTTCGACAATTTCAACGAACCCAAAACAATAACGGTAGCAATCCTCAAGTCTTCACCAACAATGGCGCACCAGGCCCCAGGAACGTCACTTCCTTAACCTTAGCCGAGGGTCGTGGGAACAGAGGGGCAGATTAAATAAACTTGCAATTTCTTTAGCGTTTCAAAGAATTCAAGAAACAAAATCTTTAAGTAAGTGTTTCCACCGTTCGTGCGTATATGGTGAGGCCGAGGTGGATGAATTTTGGGAAATATTTGACAACAGGGATATTTCATCCTTGACAGACCTCAATATCACTATGTAGAGAGCATGGAGTGAGATGGCGTGGTCTAGGCAGGCGGGAATGTGATGAAAGCAGCATCTGAGGAATAAATACAGATAATGTACATTTTGGACCTCCGTGGTGTAGCGGTTAGCGTCTCTGACCGTGACGCATTCACGGGCCGCCTAGGGTCGAGCGCATAGGTTCGAATCCTGGTTGCGGCAGTCGGTCCACAG
>JAYMFT010264879.1:0-10713 GCA_038088735.1 Panulirus argus
GAGAGAGAGAGAGGGAGAGAGAGAGAGAGAGAGAGAGAGAGAGAGAGAGAGAGAGAGAGAGAGAGAGAGAGAGAGAGCATTAATTTGATGGCCTTGATTTGAGCCTTAGATGTTCGTGCCGTCTCATCTAAAATGATAAAACAAATATGAATTATTGTTCCAATTCGTTCAGAATGTGGCGAGGGCATCTGTTGTGGATAATTACTGGTACGCTGGAACTGCCCTGGAAAGTCACTGGTGCATTAGAACTGTTCTGGGTAGGTGCTAGAACTGCACTGGTTGTTACCAAAGCACTAGAACTGTTGTGGATGGTTACTGGAATAATAGAATTATGCTAGTTATTGAAACATTAGATTCATGCTAGTTAGAGAAACACTTGAATTGTATTGGCGAAGTACCAGAACATTAGAACTGTACTTCGTAGCTATTGGAATAATCGATCTGTACTGAGTAGTTACTGGAATACTAAAACCACACAAGAAACTTCACGGAACAATATAAGTAAATTGGGTATTTAATGGAAGAGTAGAACTGAATACTTTTGAAATCCTTTAAGTTGGCTCCAGCTTCTCGATTTGCCTGCACTGGATGCCACTGGGAGTTCAGCAGGGATTTTCTCATTAGAGAGGAAGGTAAGTACACCCTTTGTTTATTCTGCGACGTATTTGATAGGTTTTCGGTAGGTGATAGGAAAAACAGCGATGCCGTGGAGAAGTTAGATGTTAGGATGCAAGGGTTGGGAGAGGAAGCTGGGTTCTTGGCGGCGAAAGCGGTAGCGATATAGGAGACAGACACAGGTATATCATTAGGGTAGATAGCTTCGATAGTAGGATAGCAACCGTGTACACGAAGTTGGAAGATACTTCCACCTTCCAACTTGTGAGGAAAACTTGTTGCCGCTTTACCGAACAACCAACTAACAACGAGCTCTCTACTCACAATAGGTTTAGTGTACTAGATGGTGAAGTACAGGATGATCGTAGCATCATCCTGCTCGGGCACTCTGTAGTCAAACATCAGGGGCACGAGTTCCGTGCGAACGGTAGAAATAGGAATAACCTGTGTTATTCACGTGCAAGGATAGAATATGTCCTAGATAAATATGATGACATAGTCTCAAACAATCCCAAGGATGTAGTTTTTGTCGTTCAGGTGGGGAAGAATAATGTAGTTAATGGATCGGAAGAAATATTGACGTAGTATAGAGAACTTATTAGGAAGTTCGCAGAAAGTCGTAGGAAGGGTACAACATCGGGATTGCTGCCAAGGTATGACGTCGATTTCTGTACCCTCAGCAGAATGCTGGGTGTAAACAAAAGAATCTAAGCTCTCTGTAGGAAGGAGGATAGTGTGTTTAGTATAGACCTGTGAAACCATTTTAGTTATGATAGATCTCTGTACGCTAGGGATGGTCTTCACTTAATGGAATAGGGAAAAGCCCGCCTTGGAAGAGTATCAGATGAGAATATTAGGCATTTTTTTCGGTAGAGTTAAATACTTAGGACAGCAAATAACGGTCAAGCTAACGAAGGAAATTGGAGTGTGGAGAAGCATAAGAAGGTTGTTGTGGGAGGTGCGGGAGAAAGCAGAGTAAGAAAGTGATCTGAGGGACAAGGCGTCCAGTTTGACCACTATAAAGGTAGCGGTAGAGGATGGATGGGACCTCGGTGGTAGGGATCCTCGGGGATTAGCGGTAACCTCACAGGCAGAGGAATTAGCCAAGAAAGGTCAAGTAGGGTCAGCTGAGGACAACTCAGGCAGTATAATTAGCGGGTTAGCACAGCTACAGGTCAATTCTCAGGTAACTGTTAGGACCCAAGCTGGAAGGGTCCAGTGCGGGGAGGGTCAGAGTAATGCGGCGAGCCCAAACTCTCCCGGTGCTGCGCACGCACACATTAACAGTGTTAATTACAAACACACATACAGACAATATAGATACAAAAAAAAAAGGCAAATTCAGTACAGAAATCAACACCGAGGAAAATAAGTTTAATATACACAAATGCCCGGAGCATCATTACGAAACGCGACAAACTTATATCCTGTGCAGTGCCTGAAAAAACGTGGGTAAACACTAAAAATAAACACTTAATCACCGAGTTAGCAATGCAAACTATTTACGAAAGATCGCTTATAGTGAGTAGGTGGTGGAGTTTTGATCTCCGTTGATAACAATCTAAGTGCTATTAAGATAAGCAAAGTAGACACACATACACTTACGACTCTCTTTATATTGACATTACCGACAAGTTCAAAAGTAAATTACGGCTCGGCGTTATCTACAGAGCTCCTAAGCAAAAAGAAAACGATGATAAGATACTATACAATAAAATCAAAACTACAGTAAATAATAAAGAGGTTATAATGGTAGGAGACTTCAACAGTCCAAATATAAACTGGAACACGTTAACTAATGACCGAGAAGGAACGAGACTAACGGAACTGGTTGAAGACGATTATCTAGAACAGTTTGTTAAAAAACCAACCTGAGGTAAGAACATTCTTGATCTTGTCTTCCCAAGCGTCACAAACTCAATCAACTCTTGCGAAGTAGGCGAGAGCTTGTCAAACAGCCATCACAATTTGATTAGGTTAGAGATAAATCTAGATTATGAAATGAATGACAAACTCTTGATCCCAGATTACAGGCGAGGAAATTTTGAAAACAATAGATACGAAATTCGCAGTACAAATTGACAAAACTTCTTAACGTTCACACAGTAGAGGATATGCTGAATAATTCTAGAAAAACATTACTCGAGATTGAAAATAAACATATTTCAAAGAGAACTTGCAAATATCAAAACCATCGTGGACTAATAGGAAACTGGAAGGACTGATTTGCCAAAAGAAGAAAACATATAAGAAGTTCAAATCAAGGGGAACCATTGAAAATCGAGAGGAATTAATCAAAATCCAAAGAGAGTATTAGAAGGTCATAAGACGAAGTAAACGCGAGGAAGAAAAAAGAATTTCCTTGAAAGTTAAGAAGAGTCCTAAGGAATTCTTCAAATATATAAGACAAATGAAGTCAGTAAAAGAAGGAATTCGACTATTACGAAACGAACATGACACACTAACTACTGACGACAAGGAAATGACTACCATACTAGATTATTCTTTTAACTCCGTATTCACAATTGAGGAAACATCTCGAATACCGCAACCAATGAAAATATTTCAAGGATCTGATGAAGAAAAGTTGAAGGTCAGAGAAATAAAGAGCTCTGAAATACTTAGATACCTGGACCAACTAAATCCTAACATATCCAACGGCATAAATAACTTAGCTCCAAGATTTTTAAAGAGGTCAGGAGACAGCTGATATACCCCATATCAAAAATATTCAACAAATCTAACGGATGGCCAGGTGCTGACTGGAAACTAGCAAATGTTATTCCTATATACAAAAAAGGAGACAAAAAATGTGTCTTGAACGACGAGATTTCATTTCACTTTTCTAGAGGATCACAAAATGATATCGGTCAACCAACAAGGTTTTTGCGATAGAAGATCCTGCTTGACAAATTTACTAGAAGTTTTTAATATCATTTATCAGAATTGGGACGAAAAAGTATCTTCTTATGTAGTATATATGGTTTTCCTAAAGGCTTTCGATAAACTACCTCACAAGAGACTTTTACATCAACTCAAAGCACATGGAATCAGTGAAGAACTCTGTATATGGATCAGAGACTGGCTTACCGGAAGAAAGCTGTGTGTAGTATTAAACGGCGAAGTCTCGGATTGACTAGACGTAACGAGTGGTGTGCCACAGGGTTCGGTCCTAGGCCCCACTCTTTTCATAATATACATTAATGACATAGAACTCGGTCTTATATCTAAGATCTTCAGATTTGCTGACGGTACTAAACTAGGAGGTAGAGCTGTAAACAGGCGGGACTGCGAAATGATTCAAAGAGATCTTTACTTACTGGCAGAGTGATCAGACAGATGGCAAATGAAGTTTAATGAGGACAAGTGTAAAGTTATGCACTTTGAAGACAAGAATATACGTTATGACTACAGACTGTTCGAAAACTCTCTAACTAAAGTAAATGAAGAAAAGGACCTTGGAGTTGTCATTAACAACAATCTGAAATACACTAAACAGTGTCAAGCAGCAAGTAAAAAAGGCAGCCAAATGTTAGGTTTCATAGCCAGGAACATAGATAACAAGACACCAGAAACAATTTTCACACTTTATGATTCTCTAGTAAGACCACACCTTCGATATACAGTCCAATTTTGGTCTCCAAACTATAGAAAAAGACGAGGAAAATTAATGAAAGTACAGAGACTCACGACAAAATTGATCCCATCTCTTACGAATCTAGCATAGGAAGAGAGGCTAACACGTTTGGATCTCTTCTCCCTTAAAAAACGTAGACTTCGCGGCGACTTAATCCAACTATTCAAAATTCTGAACAAGTATGATAACGTAAATCACGACCATCTTTTCGATGTACAAAAAAAATACTGTTACTAGGACAAAAGGAATAAAACTCAAAGCTAAAAGATGTAGTGCGGACGTGGGAAAAGCTTCTTTTCTTATAGGTGTGTTTAGCGCTGGAATAAGTTACTGTCAGACGTAGTAAATGCTAGGACTATAAATACCTTTAAACGTCGTTTAGACAAATACTTTACAAATTCAAGTATACTTTGAGAAAAACGCTAGAAATAAACAATTAAACAACAGTGGTAACGGGGACAGTAGAAGGATAATGTGCAGGAGCGGGGAGTCGGTGATAGCTTAAAAAATTGTTGAGCGGAATTACATTTTCTTGTCAAGCTAGACTTCTTCTTCGCCAGACTATCCAGTCGCTGGTTAATCAGACCTCCTGTTGTCTGTCTTTCTTATGTAAACTCATGTATGCTCATCATTAGAACTGTATTGGATATCTACTGAAAACTAAAACTGTTCTGCTTTATTACAGGAACGCTAGAACTGTACCGGGTAGTTACTTGAAAATTAGGCCTTTACTTAGCAGTTACTGGAACAGTAGCTCTGTACTGGGTAGTTACTGGAACAGTATCTCTGTACTGGGTAATTACTTGAACAGCAGAACTCAATGCGTACTGGGTAGTCACTAGAACACGACAGCTGTATTGAATAGCTAGTGGAATACAATAACTGTACTACAATGTTACTAAAACACTAGACCTGTGTCTGTTTACTAGAACACTAGACCTGTATCTGATATTACTGATATAGTAGAACTGCCCTCGTTAGTATTTGAACACTGGAATTACCAGACCTACCAGCTGTACCTGGAAGTTACTGGAATATTAAGTTTGTGTTTGGTACTTTTTGTAGCACTAGATCTCTCCTTTTAGTTACTGAAACACTGGAAATGTAGTGGGAAATTACCGGAACACTAGACCTTTACCGGGGGATGAAGATTAACGCTCCACTGATGGATTATGTTACCTCCTGAAGTGTCATCTCTGTGTTAAAGGCAATAGATACTTCCATGATAATGCGCAAGTAGTGACCAGGTCATATCTATGGCCGAGAAAATATCATTTGCAAGACACAGTCATCAGGTATATGAATATTCTTTTTGGTATTTACAGGAGAAACGTGTATTTTCAATTTTCGTTCCCAATTCCTTTCTTTTCCAGCTAAGAATTACGCTTAAGCTGTGCATCCAGAGTGAGCTGCATACTAAGAGACAATACTAAAATAGGCCTACTTTCAGTACTAGCAATAGGCATATGTACATTGCTAACACGAGCCTAATTACAATGCTAACATAGGCCTACTTATAATACTAAAATAGCCTACTTACTATTTAGAAATTTTTTCCCACTCTTCTCTGACGTAGTTCCAGGCCAAGTCGCGGCCCACGTCATTTCTAGCCACAGAGCTAAAGACTGTAGAGGCGTCCTGCTTCCTGATGCCGCTGTCTTCAGTGAAAGACATGTCAAGGTACCTGTGTTAAGGAAATGGAACCTCCTATAGTTTTGTTAGAGAACATCCTGTAGTTGTGCTGCATAATAGCCTATAGTTGTGCTGCATGATAGCCTATAGTTGTGCTGCATAATAGCCTATAGTTGTGCTACACAACGTCTTATGAATGTGCTACAAAACATCCTATAGTTGTGTGACAGAACATCCTATAGTTGTGTGACAGAACATCCGATAGTTGTATTACAGAACATCCCTAGTTGTGGTACAGAACATCCTATACCTGTGCTACATAGCATCCTATAGCTGTGTTATAGAACATCCTATAGTTTTGTTGGAGAACATCTTTTAGTTATGCTCCATAACATCCTATAATTGTTTTTTCTTATGTTGAAGGCTCCAGCCACAGACGAAGTTCACATCAAGGCCGGGTCAAAATTGAAAAACAGAGAAGATTATGAAAAGGAAAAAGAAGAGACAAGGGAAATATTCATGAATTTTGGAGGTAAGGAAAAAACTGTCTTTTAAAATGTGCCAGGTCACAGTTACTGAGAAAGACATGAGAAGGTAGAGGGTTCCAAACTTTCTAGGCGTAGGGAAAGAAACAGTTATCAAAACGGCCCACCCTTGAGTTGCCAACGGCCACACAGTAATCATGCAAAGCAGAAGTCTGCCAAGTATTGCATGGTCTAGTTAGTGGTGGGGCACACAAATAGCCAGCTCTCGGGAGCAAAAATGAAAGTGATAACTATAGAAGAGAGAGAGTGAACCAACGTTGCGGCATAGGGCAAGCGGATCAAGTTTGGAAGTTAACATTAGACAGTTTACAAGTCAGATTGTTTTCGACTTAACTCTGTCAAGTAAGGATGTGGAGCTCGAACCACCCCAGATGTGAGACCAGTACTCCATATAAGGACGAGTCAGTCCTTTGTATAAACAGAGCAACTGTTCAGAAATAAAAAAGTTTCAACACCTAAACAGGATACCCAGTTTCTTACAGGCAGACTTATCTATTTCCTTAATGTGGGATTTCCAAGAAAGAGTAGATGTTAAAGTGATACTAGGTATGTTCATTGAGTCAATAGGTGGAATTACAGAACAGTCAAAGGAGAGACGAGATTTGTGAGGAGTTCGATAGAGAGATGGATAGAAACTGGGTCTTGGAGGCAATAAACTTGAGTAAATTTCGTCTACCCCACTGACATAACCCGTCCAAGTCTGAGTTTACTGAAGAAGCTGTGTCAAGACGAAATGCTGATCGAGTGAGAGAAGGAGCAGAAAATGAAGGAAGTGGATGAATGCAGTGTTGATTCGTCAACGTATGAGTGCATTTGATTATTTCTGGAAGGGAGGAAATTCCTGAGGAAAAGGAGAAAAAGTTTAGGGAACAGGACAGGGCCTTAAAGGACACTGTTGTTGTTGGAAAAAAGGAGGGCTGATTAATCAACAACCACAGAGACAGATCGGTCGGAGAGGAAGCTGGATTTCAAGGAGCAAAGTGAGGGAGGGAAGCCAAAAGAGGGGCGCTTAGAAATGAGACCCCGATGCCACACCTTGTCAAAAGCTTTGGAACTGTCAAAGGCAACCACACATGACTCGGCAAAATCTTTAAGTGATGATGACCAGACGTCAGTAAGATAGGAAAGAATATCACCAGTGCATCTCAGCCTACGAAAGCCATACTGGTGATCAGAGAGAAGGCTGTGAGTTTCGAGGTGTTTAAGGATATGGGGGTTGAAGAGGGATTCAGAGACTTTGGAATTTGTTGATGTCAAAGCAGTAGGACGATAGTCAGAGGGGTCAAAATGGTCACCCTTCTTAGGGATGGGATGTATCAATGCATGCTTCCAAGGAGAAGGAAAAATTTTGGATCTTGAAAAGAAACGGATCAGACAAGCAAGCACAGGTGCAAGTTCAGAGTCACTCTGTTTCAGTACACGGGAATGGATGCCATTAGGACCATAAACTTTGATTGTGTCCAGAGAGAGAAGAGCTTTTCGAACAGTCCGAAAAGAGATTACAGGGAGGGGCATAGAATTAGCAAGAGGAGCATCAGAGGGTGAAGGGATGTTAGAGTCTTCCTAAGTGGAGTTAGAGGAGAAACGGAAACCAAAGAAAGTTGCTTTGTCTACGGGAGAGAAGCTATAGTACCGCCAGAACGCAAAATGGAGGAAAGGTAGAGCTACCGAAGTTGTTAGAGATGTCCTTAGCTAATGACCAGAAAGACTTATCGATGGATGATGAGAAGTTGTCGTACTTCCTTTGAAAAAAAGAATGCTTTGCCTCAAGGATGACGTATTTGTAGTTATTATGGGCAGTGATAAAAGCTGAATGGGAGTCATAGGAAGGAGAGTTTTTCCAACCCCAATATGCATGATCCCTTGCCAGAATTGCCTCAGAACAGGAACGGTTGAACCATAGATTGGGAGAAGAGGTCGTCTTGGAGGAAGAGGGGATAAATGCTTCCACTACCGCAAGAATAACCTCTTTTATGCGTTTGGCGGAGACAGAAGCAACACTACATAAAAGCCAGTAATTTACCCGAGGAAAGTCAGAAGAGAAGTTACACAAGTTATTCCAGTCAGCTTTATTGAGGTGCCAGTATTTACGCTCAGAAGGGACTCCTGGAAGGGGAGGTGCCGTTAAAATACACACATATATGAGTGTGATCAGCTGAACCAATTGGGGGCAAGATTGCGTACTTACACGGGATGGACTAGAGGTGAAAAAGAGGTGCAGAATATTAGGAGACTGGTCATAGCGGTCAGGAATATGGGTATAGTGGGAGATAACTTGCTCTAGATCATTGAGAATGGGGACCGTGAGGGCACCAATCCCCCCGCCAACCATATGGGAGGAATTCAACCATTCTCTATGGTGAACGTTAAGATCCCACTGGTATAGGATCTCAGCTTGCGAGTGAGAGGATGTTACAGTCTCATAACAAGAGTTTAGATAGTCGACGAAAGATATAAAATTTGTAGAATTAGGAGAGCAATAGGCGAAACTGAGGAAAAGTGTGGCAGTAGGGAGACAGACCTTGAGCCACATAATATCAAGGTTTGGAGACTCAAGTTCCAAGAGGTGTGCAACAGGTGTGTTGATGTTGGAATAAGCATAAACACCACCTTTGAACCGGAATCATGTGTAGAGATTTTAGTTGGATATGAAAAAGTGACTAGTAAGAACATCATTAGACAACTGTTTCTCAGAGAGAAGAAAAATATTAGGAGAGGTACCAGACAGATGGTGTTCAACAGAGCAGAGGTTACTAGAGAGACCACGAATGTTGGTATAGGGATTAGAAAAAGAGGAAGGTCTAACAGAGAGGGAATGGTAGTAGGAGGGGCTAGTACTACTACTGCCAGAGCCCTCCCTCTCATTGGTTGTAGAGTCAGGCGGAAACCCGGAGATTCTTAGCACCCACGATGCCGGGGACTAGAGACTAGATTCACTGGACTCTGTCATGATTATACTTAAGAATGTTTGAGTGGACTAGAGTTGGTAAGAGTACTTATATGAAAAAAATAACCAAATTTTGAATAAGTGTATGGGGCTTCTAAGGCGAAGATGGCAGGACTAGCCCGGTAGTTCCGTTTTGATGAGACAGAAATTTAGGCCAGCAATCCAGACATGGAAAGTGTAAGATGGTTCCGGGCGCCACTTTATTTCTCAGTCAAGACGGCAGTACCACCCTGGGCGACTGCTGTCAACAGCCTTTAGTTGTGTTACAGAATATCCTATTGTTGATTCATATAACATCCTAAAATTCTGTCACATAACACCCCATGGTTGTGCTACGTAACATCCTATAGCTGTGTTACAGAACATCCCATAGTTTGTATACGTAACGTCCTACATTTTTGTTACAGAACATCCTGTAGTTGTGCTACAGAACATCCTATAGATGTGCTACAGAACATCCTATAGCTGTGCTACAGAATATCCTATAGTTGTGCTACAGATCATCCTATAGTTGTGCTACAGAACATCCTATAGTTGTGCTGCAGAACATCCTATAGTTATGCTACAGAATATCCTATAGTTGTGCTACATAACATTCTATAGTTGTGCTACAGATCGTTCTGTAGTTATGCCACTGAGCATGTTATAGTTGTGTTACAGAACATCTTATAGTTGTGCTCAGAACAATCTATAGTTGTGCTACAGAACGTCCTATGGTTGTGTTATAGAACATCCTATAGTTGTGCTGCAAAGCCTCCTACAGTTGTGCTACAGAACATCTTACAGTTGTGTTACACAATCGTTAATGTAACACTTTTGAATTCCGTTAGCAGAATTGTCTTCTCAAATCAATTTATTTAACATCACAAGCTGGAACTTGTTTTGTTTGTTCCAGGGCTCACATGTAGAAAATCACAACATCCATTATATTGATTCATAAGCTGTTACATGTGAGAGAACAGATTCGGTACTGCTGACCGATCCAGATAAAGATACTTTATAATGAAAGGAATTTATAACATTTCTATTAACTGTCACCGCAAAATTGTTAGCTGTCACCCTAGAATTGTTAACTGTCACCGTAAAATTGTTAACTGTCACCTTAGAATTGTTAATTGTCACCGCAAAATTGTTAACTATCACCCTAGAATTGTTAACTGTCACCCTAAAACTGTTGGAAGAATAAAACTAACCGGGACAAGATCCATATCTCCTTACTACATCCAAGTGCAACAAGCAGGTCGTTTTTCTCTGCGCCGATGTTGGAACTGAGGTACTGATTCCAAGCAAAGTTCCATTCCTCCTCAGCACCGGCAGCGATGGCGGTGCAACACACT
>JAYMFT010264890.1:0-10713 GCA_038088735.1 Panulirus argus
TATATATATATATATATATATATATATATATATATATATATATATATATATATATATATATATATATTTGCATTTCCTGTTCTCCCTTTGTAGTGTCAGGAACCGTCGAAAAACGGCTTCATTAGCACATATCAAGTCTCTGGCTGTCATGTATAACGCACCGATGCTAGAATTTACCATTCGCTTCATATGATCTGGTTCAACCCGAGTAATTCATTATAAGTGAAGCAGAAAAGATGAAATCTAATTCTAACAAGCACAGGGAAAAAGTCTGGTAATACAGAATACAAGAAGTGCCTCGTGGAGGGAAAATCTTGTGATTTATTGAATTTCTTACCCGAGTAAAGACTTTATTCAAGCGAGAAGTGTTTATGCGACCGGTGCTGAGCGGTTTCTTATTCCCTGGCAAGGAGCTGCTGGTTGGGAAGGCACCTCATTAGCGCTGAGGATGAGGGCACCAGCCACCGTAATCAGCGACCCACGATTCGGGACTCCCAGGCCCCCAGAATTGAATGAACGTTTTAAAAACTTTTTGACAGATATTACTTTGACGTCGACTACTTCAGTTTCGGTCAGGTCATGTACACAATTGCTGAACAGCAAAGACAGATTTGAAAAGTGTAAGGATCTAAGCTCAACTGATCAGGTTGAAATGAAATCAGGCGTAGAAAGGTGGGTGATTGCTCGTGCCTGTGTACCTGGTAGTGAGAGGAATGAAGAAAAAAAGAAATTTTCTTTTCTTTTGGAAAGACTGAGTTTTGGCAGTAGTGATGCAAGGGATCTAATCTTGGTGCTCTAGGGATATAGATGCAAGAGCGGGTGACGTGGCTATTGAGGATACAACGAAGGAGCTAACAGGGTACGAGATATAAAACTAGAATAAGGAAAAGCTTTTGGAGTTGCGTTCTGACAGAGGACTGGAGACTGGGAACGCTTGGTATATATGAAAAGGTACATACGCAGTATACGTGAGTGAGTAGAGCTGGGAACTATACACACATTTTACACACACTTCATAAAGACAAAAGAACTCCAGACTGGTAATACATGCGTTCTCCTTCACTGGCCGTCCTACGCTGGAGAACATAACTACTGTGATGACCTTTGACCTCATCCTGCATTAAAGATCAAACTAAAACCCGTGCAGAACTTTTTGATCTTAATGAGTTTAACTCTGAACTCATTCTCTGAGTCCTTCAATCAGCATAGCATCAATCTATCCTGTAATTAACATTCACTTTTTTCCTCTTGCTTACTGTAACAAATTACATTGATTTACGCCTCTTGATTTAGGCTTGAGTCCAGCGAGGCAAATCCCTCAGCAAAATCTAAAGCAAGAAATGCACTGCTGAAGCTCCTGAAATGAGGCTGCCGTACCTCATCCCATTACTGAAATACTACAGTATCTGAAAGCAAGACAAAGGCATCATTAGGTAGAAAGTCTTGGCGTTATAATGAGAGCGAACTTCCCCCAAGGCCAGTCAGGAGAGAAACAGGAAGTGTGGGATGTGGTTATCCCTCTTTATCATTTCTTGAGAGGAAAGAAGAGCGACGTGGCTTCCTATTGTTAAACCCTGAAATGGATGCTGGTAGAATGGGGTGAGGAGAGCGAGCATATCTTCCAGTTTAACATGTTAATGTACAACCATGGTGGACTCAGCTTTGTTATCGTCTAACAATGGTTTTCTCTGTGTCTTTCTATACGTACATCGTGCTCTATTTAGGAATTGCATTTGTGCTTGTAGCTAATCAGATCTACATTGCTCAAAATGGTTTAAGGACTCATCGCATTCGCACAACCACGTAAATGAAGGTTCAACTAGTATTAAAGAATAATGTAATAATATCTAATTTAAACTTAAGAGCTTACCTAGATGTGTTTACAAAACCCTTTAGTCCATCATAAATTCAGTGTTTTACATTAAGATCTAACTTTTCCAGACATCATCGAGCTCAAAGAAAATGGTTTGTGTGATTTCATCACTAAAGGAAACTTCTAACCCCCACGCAGGCTTTCATTCACCGCACTTCCGGACTTCGCTACAGATAATAAATATCCATCACACCGAACCTCCTTGTGAGTATAAAAGAATTAAGGCAAACATATTCTCAGCATCTGGCTGGCAGCGTCTAATTGGGATGATTTCGAATGACTAGAGTCAGTCTACTGAAATCTGCAGCTAATAATCATCTGAAAGAACATGTTTGGAATACTTTAGAGCTAATTAGTATATACTTATTGAATCAGAAGCTGGGTTCAGTTGCTTTATATCTCTCGCCGCGCATTGAAAACATGTGACTGGAATTAGTAGGCTATTAAGAGTTGGGTGAGTAGGATCAATTGATTGAAAGAAGGAACTCTTTTCTTAGAAACAGCTTTCGTCTGGTACCCCAGCATCCTTCCCAGGTACATATATTAACACAGTGGTCGAGGGAAACCCTCAGACGAGACCGTATCAGAGCAGTACAGGAAACACACCGACATTAACTGAGGAATAATTCATGGCTTTAATTCATCTATACGTAGTCTCATCCCTGATTACACTTGAGTGCACTCACTGGATTTACCGGACTCCTCCTGCCTGTGGTTACTTTCGGCGAGGTTGTATCATCGGAGTGCAATCTCGTTGAAGAACTTCCCACTACCCTGCTACTTATTGTAGCGCAGCTTTGAAGCTGCAGAGGCTCTTGGAGAAGAGATTCTGGGGTTATATGACGATGAAGATAATAATAGTGATGATAATGATAATGATGATAACGAATACTATGATAATGATAATAATAACAGTGATGATAACAGTTACTCACGGACATTTCTTTAAGTTAGCTCTGAAAACTGCTAGGGAGCAGCACAAGCAACAGAGAGTATGAAGGTCATTGAAGACAATGTGATACAAACACCGGACACCCCACACGGCTAACACACTATACACACCAAAAACAGATCGCTACAACGGAGACAAGAGCTCTGGAAGACGGTGCAGATGACAGCAAGTAAGAGGAACCAATTTGACTCCAGCGTGGGGATCTTGTTCATTAATGGACCACCTAAGGTGTCTCACCTGTACTGATCAAGCCACCTGTTCGCGATATAAAGAACTTTTGATCGCTCATGAAGAACCCTATAAGGTGATAGAAATATAGATCTTTACTGACAGAGAGGAGCGACTGGTAACACTTTTTTCACACACAGGAACAGAGGCTGAACCACGCCAAGAATTTCTTTTGATGCTTCCAGCATGGTATGGATCTACGACGAAATTTTGATAAGTTACTGTTGGCAAGTGAAAGAGCAGGATAGGAGAGAGAGAGAGAGAGAGAGAGAGAGAGAGAGAGAGAGAGAGACAGAGAGAGAGAGAGACTAACTAAACAGAGAAAATGAATTTCTTATCAGTAATCATACATCATTACTATCGTCAATATGTCTTGTCTTCATTAGATTTCTTTGTATTATTAATTATTCCCATTTATTTTCATCAGATTCCACACTCATCCCTATCTTATCACATGTTCTTTACCACTCCACCTACATATTTATCACCACTGTAAATGTTTTCACCATTATTATTATCATTATCATATATCTATTTATTTATTTATCTACTTATTCATTATTATCATTATCATTATCATCATTATTGTTATTATCATTATCGTTGATACTGTCATTATCAACATCAGTATCATCATTTCCATCTACTACTGCTACTGTTCTTGTATAATCTTCATTAAATCTTATTATCATACAGTACGATGTTAACGTCATCCGGGACTCATTTCATTATACAATAATGGCAACGTGATATGGGTCGAATGTATCCGTCGTTGGGAGAGTAAAGCCAGTGAGTGGCGGGACGAGTTGTGAGGGTAAGTGAAGGACGTAAAACTTCCCATTATCAAGAAAATTATACACGTAGATGAGGGAAGCACCTCGCCCCAATACCCGGAAACGTTGTTGACAAAGCCTAATAGGATAAGGTTAGAGAAGGTAGGATTAGTCCTTCGAAATATAACAATACATCAAACAGAACCTAATCCCAAATTATCTAATTTCTGGACATAATGGCTTAGAGGGAAAGGCTAGGAACTCAGTCGGATCCTTTCCCAGACCGTCCATCATTTATTGTGACCTTTTATCAACATATGAATCGCATGATTAAAAATCTCCAATAGTACTGGGTTTTAAAGTTTGGTTTACCACAGAGGCTAAACTTTTCCTTTGCAGATGGATGTATATATACGCTCCTCACGAGAGCATATACATCATCAAAATGGACAGGCAATGAATAACTCCGGCGCATTTTTTCATAATGGCTTTGCGTGTCGAGTGAACATAGATACAGTTTCCTGGAACAGCGTACCCCACAAGGGTGTCCTAACGTCCCTTTATCCCACAGTAATCCAGTAATGTTCACTAACTTAGTGTACGTATTATAACGTCTCGAGGAAGGAAGGCTAAATTCTTGCAGTGCTTTTACCTTCATCCTCTCAGTTCGTAAAGATCTTTTATATGATAAATATTTTACATCGTTTTTTGTAACGGCTTTATTACTTTTCGATGTAATTCTTAAGAGGTTTGTGAGAATCATAAGAATGATGAGATACTGAGGGAATTGAATGAAGGGGCGTTGGATTACATGCGTTGGTTGATGATAACTAAGAAAGAAATATAATAGTGCTAATCCCACTGACTATGTTGATGATGAGGGGTCAAGACGACAGATAGAATGGTCAAGTGTACCATGAGAATGAGTACTGTCGTAAGATAGTAATAAGATACTGATGAGAAACGATGATAAGACAGAGATATTCCTAGGAATCTGAAGTCATAAAACCTCGTCACATCTAAGCCCTTGAGCACGACGGAAGGAACCCTGAGAATGACATATTCAGTGGTTCTGGCGTCCCACTCAAGGGTCGCATCGTCGTGGTTTCTAAGTTACATGAAAATATAAATTAAGTCCTTCCAGATCCATAAAGACTCTATCATTCCACGCGGTTATTTAGAACATTGATATGAGTAACTGATTTACATTCTGCATAAGGGAACCAACAAATTCGAGGGCAATCTTGCCATTATCTCCCCTCAGTTACTCACACCATCACTGGTAGATGCACTTCCGGCTCTGGAACAAACGTCTTCGTACTTATAAAATCATCGTTAGCTCTCCTTTAATCTGCTTACATACACCACTGGGACCATTAGGCAGTACTCTTCCCCCACCTGTAAATCATTCAAATACCCCATTAGTCTCTCTGCCTTACTTATTAGTCCAATTTCCTTGACTGGTTCCTTGGGGGTCAGGGGAAGACAGATCACTATCAGAACTGAAATCTCCGCACATTAAGACTTTAACAGGGAAATTTGAAGTAGCGCAAAAAGCTGTATCAGGTAGGAAGATGTTTGAACATGACTCTGAGGGGAAGAGATATGGAGTATAAACTTGTCAGGTGAGTGTGTAACGTTCCCAGCTTAAGGCAAGGTTATTAGTTAACGGGTCTCAGGCGACCTTATTATCTTCTATGATTATGATTTCTTATATACATAAAGCTGGGCAGACCCTGTAATTCCATCATGGCGTTTTCTCTACACTGATTGGATGAAAACGCGGCCTGGGCCAGATACAGATTCCCTTCCATTAAACGAGACGAAATGTTATATTTTTTCTTTGGGGACTTGACGCAGCCCGCCGCTCCTGCTTGTTTCCGCTCTCTAATTAAAGTAGTTGATTATAATTAGTATGCATTTTGTGACAGTTAGGTGGGCCATCATTAATGAACAATGATCGGTATTTGTGGTCAAAGGGATATTAAACTTTTATCTAATTATGATCTTCATTACTGGCGCTCAAACTGCGCTTTGGGGTGAAAATGTTAGACCCATTCATCAGGGGTGGTCACCAGAGTCATGTGTGTCGGGTGCATCAAGCGTAAGTGATGTGTCAGGTGTGGGCAGTGTGTCATGTGTCGGGTGTGTCAGGTGTATATCCAGGACAGTTTTCGACAGGCTCCAGCAGCACAAGGCTGCGCTACTTCCACTAGCTGGGAAATGCAGACTCCTTTGTAGTGAAAAGTTCTTTGACGAAACTTTGCTCTCAGTGATACAGTCTCATCGGAGGTGACTTGTCACTCGCTGTGTAAACGCTTGCAGGCGAAGCCCGGTGACACCTGTATCTATCTATCAATCCATCTATGCGTGTCATGAGAAATATATCATACTGAACCTTACTAAAGCACTAATTTCATCTCACCGTTTAGAGCATAGATTCCTCGAATTTTTGATCACGACAGATGAGTACTTTCCTGCTTTCGTCTGTTCTCAAGACCAGCACCATTTGAAGCTTTAAGTTCTGTGGACCAGAGAATGAGTTATGCGTCAGCGGGAATCCGGAGGTTCCCTGGGATGAGTCGGGGAGTGTGTGCAAGGCTGCAACATTGCTTATTTAAGAGTTAAAGTCGGTGTGTTGACCGCAGTCTGACCTGGTTCTGTGTGTGGTGTTCTCCAGGTCACGGTGCTGCGTGTGTGAGTGTGTGTGTGTGTGTGTGTGTGTGTGTGTGTGTGTGATTAACAACCTTGATGATTATTTGTGAGACAGAGAGAAAGATCTACATTCGCGTTGCCCAATCTTTTTAACCTTCTTTATACGTGTCATGTCTTTACTCTTATACATTTTCACTCCTGTGTAATCTTTACTTTTATGTATCTTTTTTTTTCCTCTGTGTCGTTACTCTTATATATCTTCATCACTACGGTCAGGGTAATTGAACGCAGCTCCATTAGTCAACAGATCACGTACGATGTTTCCAGCCTTTTGATCCTCGTCAGGAAGTGACTCCAGACTGTCAATCACGCGGCGCAGCAAACTCACCCCAGCTGGCACCCGCGGGTCAGGCACTGCCTGCCTGCTCGAGGCTTCCCCGGAGAATTGTCACATTGACTCCCTTAAACTTATCCGGACCGCGTCTCACAACACGGTGAACTGCCTCTCGACGTCCATCTAGACATAATGAATATATGATGACGTTGGAAAGACTTCAGTTTACCTTTATTTTTAATGAGAGTGGAAAGATCACATTCATGATATATGCAAAGGTGATATCTAGAAATCTGGCAGAGACATCTGAATAAAGAGGAGTCTCCTGTTATCCTTTTCCGCTGAGAAGGATGTAGATCTTTTATTTATTTCTGTTACGAGTGTGTGACGTTTGTGATGTTTGCTGGAGGACCATCAGGTAGGGAAAAGACATATAATCCAACCAAATACACATCGGAAAAAAAAAAAATCTGTGATGAAAGCAGTTTATTACTAAAAAAGCTATGAATATGCCGGTTAAGATTTAATGGGCAAGTTATTCAAACAGTAATTGGGACACGAACAAATAGTCGAATAAAGTAATAAGAAATAAAAGCTAGGGTAGCAGCTTTGAAGTTCTGGATTTTGGTTCAAAATTTTTTGGTCACCGAGTCTCATTACTGGAGAGAAGGTCGAACTCCAGCGTGCTGATCATAGCTTTTTACAAGTCGTCAGGAAAAAACCTTAAGAGCTAATTAAGGGAGAGATTGAGGCCGTGATGGATGGGGCCTCAGGGAGAAAGGTCAAACTTAAGCTCATGAAAGTAAGTCGAATTGCTCTTTATGGTATCTCATTTTGTCCTTATTGTTGTGAGAGGTCAAAGGTCATTCCTGGCACAACAATTGTAAGGGTAATTACTACATAACTGAAGACAGGATGAGGGCAAAGGGTTTGTACGTGGTGATTGTGTTGTGTGGGTGTTGTGTCCAGCGGCTCTGGTGTCAGCAGTTGTGATGACTTAAGAATCAGCTTTGGATACACCTGTTGTCGCTGATACAACTTCACCTGACATACGGGCGCACTTTAGAGGTACATGTTGATGAATATAAGTATTTGCATCAGTTGTGCAGTGAGGAAATAATTACCATTTTTCACAATAGCTTGAGTAAAAGTGTCACGTAAAGTTTTTACCTTTTTTAAGAGGACAAAAGCGGCCGTTGTATTTATCTGCGAGTATAAAAACAATTGCAATAACACTGATATACTTCTATGAATTTGTTTACTGTCCTGCGTGTGGGGTTCAACACAGCAATGCTGGTAAATTGTTATGTTGCGGTACTTTATGTGTGTCTTGTTGACAGGAAAATAACAAAGTATTATTTTTCAGACGATAAAGACGAGGAATCATTGTCGTCCTCTGAGTATGGACCAATGATACATCGTCCCTTGTAATGGGAAAATTGCTGGACTAAGGATACATATGTGATTTGCCTGTGCTAAACTCTGAAACAAAAGAAACAAACAATAATAAGATAGGCTCAGTGCTCCTCACACACTACCTCGCTTCATGGAAAACATTTCTCCATTTGTGAAATTAAGGCAATAAAGTAAAGTAATACAGCCAAGTTCAGCCAAGCCTGTAATAACCTCTAAACAAACTCTGCTCCTTCCGCTGCCGAGTACGATAATGTCCTCGGCAGGACCAGTCCCTCCGCCCTCGTGCACGCTACTAATATTAACGTACCAAGAGCTATCCAGTTTTCGTACGTGTGACAAGAGAAAAGGTCAAAAATTCCAAAAAAGTTTTTAGTATTATTTTGTATGTGTGACGGATGTTACGGATTATGGCTTAATAAACTTTGGCTGTTGGTAACCATTAATTCCAACAACATGCCTGCATACACACATACACAAGATAAAAATGCAGTTATTTTTACGGCTTTATTTTTTTATCACTGGCATGTTTAATATTGTAACTGACAAGTATTGGCTTCGTAATTTTATTTATAAACTCCGAAAACTCGTTACGTCAGCGGTTCGTGGACCAGTCACAAAAGTCCAATACAGTGTAAAGAAGAGGGAGTTCCTTAAACATCTATTACAGTTTTCAGTTCCCATGTCTCTGGTGTACTCTTAGAACGAATGTAATACTGATATTCTAGCAACGACTTGACTACGGACTTCACATATCACTTATCACGCTTGTATCTGGATCATAAAAGTTGTTGTATTCTTTCCTTATAGTTTCGGTGGCAATAATACATGGTTGGACTTAGATAAACAAAGCTGAAAGAAATACATGATAGAAGATACTGTTAGAAATAAGGCTATGCCATTGAGTTCCAGAGTTACACAGAATAGCATAACATTTCCTCTTCTCTGCAGTTTTCAAATTTGCATCTTCGTATACACGAAACACTTAGACATTAATCTCGCAATAAACTTCTCTTTGTATGTTTTCATATAAATAACACCTGCCCTAAATAGGCGGAAGATGCCATGCTTTAGTCAGCCTTTAAAACCAACCAGCAGCTTCCAGTCGAGGGAGAATCAGGTAACCTCCTTTACTGACTCTTTACGTTTCCGTCCGCCCGACAACAAAAGACCCACTCTCTCGTTCCACACGTTATCCAACCATCGTTATCAGGAACACCTTAGGATATCAGAGGATCAGAGCTGACATCTTTTCACCCAAGGATGGGATAAAGTTCCCGAAATATTGCGATACGTATGTATGTACCTGTTCACAGATTCCGTTCTATGGGTCTCCCACAGCATCGACGCTGGAAGTGTGGCCTGGGAGGCTCTTTTGCCTAGGAGGGAGGGGGTGGTAGACCTTTATCAACGAGGCTATACTTTTTCTGGGTAGGAGGTGAGCACGACGTCCTCTAGGACCCTCCCGCTTTGCGAGAGCCCACCTTACCTGCTCCTGCGTGGAGCATTGCCTAGAAGCTGTGGGAGGCCCCATAAAAGGTCTTCTGAGTTTGTGTAATCATCTGTCTATCTATCAATTTGCCTACCTATTTGTCTGTCTGTCTATCTTTCTATCTATCTATCTCTCTATCTATCGATCTATTCATCTATCTATCTATCTATATAGTTGTCGGCTTCGGTTTCGCCCTTTGTTCCCAGTGCCTGAAGAACTGGCAACAATGCCAAGCGCAACGAACGCGTCTTCTGCGATTCGATAAATTTGAAAACTTTCCCACACCAGCGAATCTTCTTTTCAGGTCTGCCGCAATCTGTCAGATTAAGGCAATAAAGTAAGTTAACGCTGTCAACTTCAGCCGTAACACTAGCCATTTCAAACCATCTGAGCACGTCGTCACCGCCGCCGCCTCTTGCTGCTGTGTGCGATAATGTCTTAGTGAGACGATACCGTCAGCCTTTGTACTCAAAATTTATTAACGTGCAGCAGGAAGTATTCTCTCCTTTCTGTCTTTCACTTTTTCCTTTCACCTGAGATGGTCTTCGAGGGGGTTATATTTTGCTCGTGCGATGTCGGTCACTATAACGTTTCCATTTATGGTTGCCTCAACCCCTTTCTTATAAAGGATCCTGGCATTACCCAGGTCATCCTTTCTAGAGTCTCTCGCAGCCTTAGCCTGCGCTACTCTCACTAGCAATGTTTCGCTCATTGAGAACCGGAATGCGCCGCGTTCACAACAGATTTTCAGACAACATCTGGAAGGGAGAGTGGATGCTCCTCCTGGCTGTGTGTGCCGCCTCTTCCGTGGTACATAACACTCTCGTCTTTATTGCTAGCACTCAGACGTGCACGCAGCCCGGCTGTATACTTAGGCACTGATGTTAGACGCTGAGCATTGTAAAGTGTCTGGGCGATATGGTTGCTTCAGGAGAGCCAGTCACTTACATATAACCTTCATACAGTAAAAAAAAAAAAGAATATATATATATA
>JAYMFT010264901.1:0-24316 GCA_038088735.1 Panulirus argus
TCTCCTCTCCTCTCTCTCTCTCTCTCTCCTCTCCTCTCCTCTCCTCTCCTCTCCTCTCCTCTCTCTCTTCCTTTCTCTCTCTCTCCTCTCCTCTCCTCTCTCTCTCTCTCTCTCTCTCTCGCTAGCTTTCCTGTACTTTTCAGCTTTTCTCTCTCTTCGTGAGCCATTTTTCCTTATTCATATCGATGTAAATGTTTCTGACTCGTCCATCGCTGGGAAATATGGTCTGGTCTACCACTTTGGCTCTCCAGCCACCCCTGTTCAGCCCAAGTCATCATCATTGTCTTGAAGAGAGAGATGCGACACGAGAGGCATGAGGACTGTGGTACGCTAGGCGGGAGGACTGTGGCAGGTGGTGCCCCTCGTCCTGTAGGACCCCCATGTGGCTCTCCTCCCTCACGTCCCACGCCCGTCAACACGACTTGTGTACTCCCGTGTTGTGGATCTATTATTGCACGAGAGGAGAGGATGGCTCCTGACGCTGGGTACAGTCGCCAGTATAGCACAGTGTAGTCAGGACAGTTCCACACTGGAGCAGTTCAGAGATGAGTGTGATGAAGGGTTACTGCATGATAATAGCGGCCTCTAGCAACCTGCCTGCACCACAGTGTAGGTGACGCGGGGCGTCCCTTGCCCCCTCCCCACCTCTTGTATTATAGCTTTATGAAAATATAGTTTTGTCCTCGATTTCTGAGTCAGGAGTTTTATTGGGGCAGGTTTGGCACGGGTTCTTGGGGCCTTACTGCCAAGCTGCATTTCAGAGGCCATTTGGCATGTCTTGTGTTACAGCAACCGCACGCACGCACGCACGCACACACACACACACACACACACACACACACACACACACACACACAGGCCTCAATATAAATATTATCTACCAAGAAGTAAGCTTCAGGATTGTTTATGTGTTGACTTGGGAGGCGACATCACCCTGAAGCTGTCGGGAGAGCCACATAGTAGGAAGACAGTCAGGGAGACAAACTATCTGCTGACAAATATCAGGTTCTCTTTCAAGTGTATGGAAAAGGGTTAGGAGTTCAGAAAGGTGATTCAGCAGCCAGGAACCAACCAGCGCGTTGTGACCCAATTTGCTGTGCGAATTACTCTGGATTAGGAACGTTGGAACCCTCAGCCTCCAGTCCAGACGGGAGGCTGAGGCAGGGAGCAGTGGGTCGGATGCATATGTCAAAAGTAAAGGAGCTTCAAGAGGTGACGTAGGGGAGGCATAGGCGGCACCCCAGGAACATGGAAACTTTGATGACAGTGTTATGGGCAGCTGGAAAAATCCATCATTTTTTCCATAGATTCATCACAAATAAATTGTCAGTTTAAGACCAGCTTTCCAGCATGGGGGATTCAGGCGGAAGAGATATAGAGGAGGAGGACGTCTGAGTATGGGAGGTACTGACTAACAGTTTCAAGAAGGTTTTCACAGTGGAAGACACTGTAGCCCAACACTCCTGGATCTCTGGGTGTTGTCTGGATCCCTGGGTGTTGCCTTGATCCCTGGGTGTTGCCTGGATCCCTGGGTGTTGCCTGGATCCCTGGGTGTTGCCTGGATCCCTGGGTGTTGCCTGGAACCCTGGGTGTTGCCTGGATCCCTGGGTGTTGCCTGGAACGCTGGGTGTTGCCTGGATCCCTGGGTGTTGCCTGGATCCCAGGGTGTTGCCTGCCCCCAATGGCGAATGTACCATAGTATACATATGGAACGCTGGGAAACATGATTGACAGTTTACATGACAGTAATGGTAGCAATGAAGTGTTCCTGCTGGACAAGTGAAGTCTCGTGAATCCGATGAAAAACTAGAGACCAAGCCTTCGGGTCCCTAGACTATGTAACTCGCCACCTCACATTCCCCAACACAACCCTCAACAGGCTCACAGAACCTCCACACGTTTTCCCAGTGACGTGAAAAGTTACTCAGTGTGCAACATGACTGCCAGCAGATGGTGTCAGGCTGTCACCCTCCTCACGCATTGCTTTTGATGTGATGAGTGTCACTGACACCAGGAGGGCTGACGGGGTCATGCTGGGGTATTTGTGCTTATGACACGTCCCAAACCTCACATCACATGTCTCTACCTCTCTCTTTCTTCTTGTCTCCCAAGGTAAGTGAGAGACTGGATGAGTGACCTGTGTCTTAAGGAAAGTGAGGGACGGGAGACGGGAGACCCTGAGGTAAATGGGTGGGCTTTGGCCCTGGGGTAGATGAGTGACCCTGATGGATGCACACATACTAGGCGTTGCCTGACCTGGGCAGGACCTGGATCTAGCACCGTGTGACCACCCACCAAAGTTACTTCTAATCGTGTCTGTGTAAACAAGACCAGGCCTTATAGGCGTAACTAGTACCAGTGAGGGATGAAGCCTGAAGCGGGGAGTGATGCCTGAAGCAGGCATCGAGGAGTGAAGCCCCACTTCCCGTGTTAGTGAGGCAGCTCCACGAACGGACGGAGAAATGGCCTCACTCGCCCCCCTCCACCGAAGCCAGAGCCCTCTCTTCACAACCACGCCCCACAGACCTTCCCGTGGTTTACCCTGTCTTCTTCACGTGCCTTGGTGTAGCCGATTGAGAGTACGTCGTCCCCTGTAAATCACATCGTTCCAGTTCGCTCTATCCCTTGCACGCCTCACGCCTTCCTGCATGTTCAGTTCCCATCAACTCAAAGCATCTCTCGCTTTAGCCTTCCACCTCCTCTTGGGTCTCCTCCATTGCCCTGTACCTTCCACTCCGAACTTGTGTATCCTCTAAGTCGTCCTCTTCTCAGCCCATTCTCTCCATCTGTCCAAACCATTTCAGCTCTCTTACATACTCCTCTTACTGCCACGTCTCTTTACTGCCCAGTCATTTCTAATTAGACCAACCCTCCTCACGCCAGACTTCGCCTTCATGTGGTTAGCTTACCCTCGGCCGGGTTATATCATCGTAGTACAGTTTCGCTGAGGAACTTTTCCCTCCAAAGGATGCAGTCATTTCCCTCTTTCTGACTGTAGCGCAACCTTGAATTGCAGGAGCCCCGCACGAGGGTCCTTAGAGTTGTATTATTGTTTGGTCATGTTGCGGTAAGCATGTGTGGTGGCAGATTAGGGTGGTGGCAGGTGGGGTGGTGGCAGGGGGGTGGTGGCAGAGGAGGTGGTGGCAGGGGGGGTGGCAGGGGAGGTTGTGGCAGGGGGGATGGCAGGGGGGGGGTGGCAGGTGGGAGGAACAACAGGTTGGCTGGTACTGCGTCAGTAAATATAACCCTTTGGCCCACACTCGGGACACAGCAGCCGCCAGCCCCGCTGCACCTGTTGTCCCCTCCCAGTGTTGCTCTCTCCCAATGTTGTCCCCTCCCAGTGTTGCTCCCTCCCAGCACTGTCCCCTCCCAGCACGTCCCCTCCCAGTATCTGGACTGATCAGATGGCTAACTAGGGATATAACTGTTTTGTGTATTTAATGTTTATATCATTATGAAGTGTCATGTTAACGTTATCAGTAAATCCAGTGGTCCACATTGCCTCGTGTGTCAGTGTCCACCTTCTGCCTTACCTTCCGTCTGCTCTCTCTCTCTCTCTCTCTCTATCTCCTCCTCCGCATGTGTTAAGTGGCAGCTACCATTATGTTGTTCTTGATCTGTCCTTACTGTAAGGACGCCTGAGGAGACCTTACTAGCGTGGCGGAGGAGGGGAGACTGTGGTTTGCCCGTCTGTCTGTGCCGTAACAGTAACGGGGACAACGACAGCGGTAACGTTGGGGACAATAGAAGGCTAATGTGCAGCAGCGGGGAGTTGGTGATAGGTTGAAAAAAATTGCTGTGCGGAATTACATTTTCTTGTCAAGTTAAACTTGACAACCCAGTCGTGGGCCAATCAAGCCTCCTGTTGTCTATCTTTCTCATGTAAACTCCAGTGTGGATCAGGTCTTGCTAACATGATAGCGTCTCACGCCCCGCCCGTGTCCCGGCTAAGATCACTCACTCTTGAGCCTTGTCACAGATGTTGGCCATGTGACCTTCCTCGGGAACATTTGACCACTCGGCTGTTATCGCCTGCCATGGCCGAGGTGTAAGCTGGTGGGGTGCGTCTGTGTACTCAAGCGGGGGTGACACCTGTCTCAGCTTCTACCTATTTACCCAAGTAGCAGCCTGAATAGCACCTCCCGGAGCATGACAGTGCTGATGGATGCCGTTGTCAACGTGGGGCCAGCAGAAGGAGGAGTGGCTGGCCAGGGCGTCCACAACCCCATCAGACAGTGAGGTTGTTGAGGCGTTCGAGGGGGTCCTCTGTATACTCTTCCATATTCAGACACAACGGTCTCGTGAATGATATTGTGAGCTGGTCCGGTGGTGGTGTTCAGAGCAAGACCCCGTCGTCTCCAAAACATTGCTCACGAACGGCCACTTGTACTGTTGGGACAAACGGATACGGGTGACTGGGCTGAAGTGTCACGCATGACTGTTCTCGGGTGAGATCAAGACAAGACATTCCCACGCGTGAGCAGACAACGTAGCGCATGACAGCCAGAGAAAACTCTGTCGAAACAAACGGCCAAATAATCACCAGATTTATACGGTCACTTTATCTGGGAGGAGATCTTCGTTCTGTGATAAATATATTGTATGTTACTTTCATTGTTCTCTGGATCGATATAAATATAATGAAAACAACATATTCAACATTAAAAACAATCGGTACGGTATTAGAATGATGCCAGGACGTTATACTGTGTGTAAGGTAACTTCAGCTTGGATATATGAGAAGGCGCAGAGATATATCATATTGTTTTTTCTAACAGAGGAGGAGGGTATTGTGGTGGCAAATCAGGGGCAGTAGTGGGCCTGGCTACCGCAGACTTTTGGAATTTTCCAGCTTCCATGACGAGGGACGGGTCGGTGTCTCTGTGGTAGTGTGTAGATCGCTGTGTATAGAGACGATAAACTTGCTGAAGTACGCTGAAACAACTATAACCTCTCTCATCCACAACACCATTGATGCTTATGCACTCAAGTGCTGGTGTGGCCAGCAACTCCTCCCGCCTCTCGGGTGCTGGTGAGGCCAGCAGGTCGTGCGGTACAGCAGCAGCAGCAGACATTATGGAGGGAGTTGGGTTGGCGTCTGCAGGCGGGAGGGACACTCTACCCAACCTGCTGAGCCGTGGCCAGGCAGCGCCGCCGTCTCCTGCCACGCGCCTTGTGACGACAAGATACGAACGGTGTCTGCAGTGATGGCTTCCTCTCTTCCCTCGCGAATAACCGCCGTATCGGTTACGCGGTCCGTCCTTTGTTATCGTTGGACGAGAGACAGTTAACCGAAGGCATCGGCTATTTCTGACTTTAACTAGACTGCTGCCATCTGGGGGTAGAAATTCGCACTGATTTGTGTTTGTGGCGTGGTATACCACACGGTTGTTTGTGGCGTGGTATACCACAAGAATGTTTAAGGCGTTGCTCACTTGTGTGTCTGTGGCAAGCCGCCTCCGCTTCTACCCCAGTGATTCATAAACCAGTTCACCCGAGTATCTGGTTTAGTGTTGCGTGACACTGGCACGTCACGTGAAGCAACACTTGTATTCCCATAGCAACGCGGGCGAGCGTGTTGCTGTGGCCAGGTGTTGGGAGGATCGGTTTGAGACGATAATGACAGAGGTTCCCAGGCGGGCGAGCCAGTGGGATAAGGCCATTGTTTACTCGCAAAACTACCTCATGTAGAGTGAGGCAGCTGCCTCTTGCAGCATTAACCCCTCACCTGCCGCTGTACTACTGCAACACCCACGTCCGCCACCCACACACCCCACAGCCACGGCAGGAGCCAGGCTCACTATGGGCGGCAGGACCAGGGCAAGATTGGGTTATATATACGACCCCAGCAACTGCAGGCCTCCCTCATGCTGGATGGCTAGCAGGCCTCCCTCCCAATGTATCTGGGAGAGCTAACCGCTACGGTGTATGATATACATAAAGTATGATATGTGATACATGGCAGATTAATCAGCACGTGAGAGGCATTTTCTAGAGCAGGGAAGGTGGGAGTGATTTGTGTGAGTGTTTACCATGCAGGACGCCGATACCGTGAACAAACCTGGAAAAAGGCTCAGCTTTCTGACGAGTGACAAGATGATTCTGACGTGGTCAAGACATTTTCCTGGTTGCAGGAGACAAGACTCAGGGAGCGAGGCAGGGTAGGTAAACCAGAAGCAAAAGACGTGAGGCAGGTAAGGGACAAGGGAGCTGGCGATCCCAGTAGAACGGAGCGCCTGGTGATCATCAGTTCCTGGGCGGCAAAGATGAGGTCCCGGGCGGCGCTGCTGGGAAGGGACACAGGTCGGGACGGGGGAGCAGGGGCTGCCGGGGACGAGGCGGAATACATTGGCTTGAGACCATTTCCCAGGCAGAAGGAGGGGACACGACACGGTGGGTTGCGAACCAGCCAACACAGGAGACGTTCACGATGGCGGGTTCGCTACTGCCAGTGCTGTACACACACACACACGTGTCGACGGGAAAGTCACGGTAACCTGTCGCAATATTTCAGGTTAACCTAAATAGCGCATGCAACAAATTTTCGGAGTTGCAAATCACCGTAATGATAAAGAATTTTGATATATTTGGTATTTCGGAATGTTCGATAGATAATGAAAATAGATATTTCCTCGCCGAATACGCCATTCTCGGGTACAGCGTCAGGTGCTGATGGAGCAGCGTCACACAGACACCGGTGCTTGTCTGACACCAGATCCCAACCGTAACACCCATAGAGAACTGGTTTTAAAGTATATGGGTCGTGTGTGTGTGCGTGTGTGTGTGTGCGTGTGTGTGTGTGTACGTGTGTGTGTGTGCGTGTGTGTGTGTGCAGCAGTGGGCATGTGACTGTAGTAGTAGGCTCAGCAGTGGGCATGTGGTTGTAGTAGTAGGTTCAGCAGTGGGCAGACAGTAATGTAAGAGTGATCGTTTCATCCCAAGACACGGACGACACTGGTGGCTCCTGGAGTGGCTCCCAGACTATTGTATACATAATCTTCACGATATCATCCAATCTTGACCCCAATATCTTTGAGATAAATCGGGACGTGGTAAAACGAGGCGAGTGCGGCACACTGGCATGTGACATGCTTGATCTGGTTTATGATGCCAGCCTTGGAAGACCTCGAGTCATGTATATTTCTTACCAGTACAGAACAGAAAAAGAATATATGTATGCAGTCTAGGGGATGAGGTGCCTAGGAAATGAATCACTTGTTGTTTGCTGATGATACAGCACTAGTGGCAGAATTGATTGTGAAATTGCTGAAATTGGTTGAGAGGGCAGAAGAGGGTGTACTGAAATGGTTTGGACATATGAAGAGAATAAATAAGAAGTTGACAAAGGAGACATATTGGTCAGAAGTGGAGGGAACAAGGAGAAGCGGGAAACCAAACTGGGGATCGAAGGATGGAGTGAAAAAGATTTTGAGCGATCGGGGCCTGGACGTGCAGGAGGGTGAAAGGCGTGCACGGAATAGAGTGAAGTGGAACTATGTGGTATACTGGGGTCGACGTGCTGTCAATGGACTGAACCAGGGCATGTAAAACGTCTGGGGTAAACCATGGAAAGGTGTGTGGGGCCTGGATGTGGATAGGGAGCTGTGGTTTCGGTGCATTACACATGACAGCTGGAGACTCCGAATAGTTACACCGTGAGTAAGAAGTTCCCTTTGGTTAGACAATCATGGTCAGGGAACACAGTTTCGTCAGGAGCTTTTTCAACCCGAAGGAGTCCATCATCTGTCTGCTCCCGCCTAGAGTGCAGTGTTTTTTGTTAAGTGTCATGATGGTAATTTTTTTAAAATTAGTTTGGATTAATGTCACTAACATTGTATTATTTGAATCTGACTTTTGCCATGAGAAAACATTTCAGAGGTCAGGAGAGTGATGTGGTACTGTGGCAAAAGTTGAGAACATGATGGTTGTGGTTCAGCATATTGCAGTCCGAGAAATTAGCAATGTCGTTGAATTTCAAGTGATAACGTGATCATCAGCCAAGAGCATATGGAAATATCTACAGTTCAAGCAAGATGGATTCACTATAACCTCACCACCCGGGATCAACACCACGTAAGGAGCTGCTTCAAAACTGTTATAGATGCTATTGTGTACGGGGGACGAGACCAGCATCCACCACCGGGGCCCCAAGTTCCAACTCAGAATCCATACAGTGGAAGCATTAGAGACTTTTCCCAAGAAAAACAAGTTCCGAACACAACTCTGGGCCGCCACGATCATTTTCTCGATTATCTGGGACGTGAAAGAGATTCTGATGATTGACGGTACAGTTTGTTGCGTGAAACGACACTTAACTATTATGTTGGTCTGTCCCAGCCTGTCCCCTCACACCCCGGCCTGCCACATGTCTGCTATGCGTCCAGGTCTGTCTCTACCACATGGCTTGACTCTGCCATATAGCCAGCTGACCTGTTACATAGTAACTAATTTTCGTACACACACCAGCAAGAGACGCCGCCGCCTCACACCTGGACTTGGGGCGTCTCGTCGCTGCTGCTCAACATAAGATAGGGTTGATGTCCTCAAGGTGACGTCGCTCACCACACAAATGCACCTTAGCCACATCGGTCACTTGGCCACATTCGAGCACATAGCCACAATAGACACCGACGCCTCTTGGCCAACCTAGAGCCACTTGGCATGTCGTCCACGCCAGGGCCACTTACACACTAAGGTCCCTAGGTTATGCTAGTCTCAAAATCACGTGAAGGGGGCCCCTTGGCCACACTATAGTCATGACAAGTGGTGGTAGTGGTGATGATAGTGGTTGGTAGTGGTGATGATCGTTGGTGGTAGTGATGATGACGGATGGTGGTAGTGATGATGACAGATGATGGCAGTGGTGATGACGGGTGGTGGCAGTGGTGTTTGGCGTACCTTCAGGAGGGGTGGTGGTCGTGGGTTGTCATTGCCCACGTGGTTGGTGTTGGCTTCAGACCTGCAGACGCTAGAGGGCGCGCGGCCCACGGGTCTGGAGAGGCGCAGGTGACGGCCTGGTTGGTTGGTGGATGGGTGGGTGGCGTGGCGTGGCGGGCGTGGGTGGGTGGTGAGGCTGCCCGCCGCCGCTGCAGCCACCAGTGTCATCCCTGCCGCTCTTGCCGCCGGGCCACACACACACACATACACACACACACACACACAAGCCTGCATCTTTCGCCTGCCTCTGGCGGCACCTCGCTCCGAGAGTGGCACCGCTGTCCAGGCGCGCTCGTCCCGAGACCCAGCGAGGAGGAGGAGGAGGAGCGACCGGCGGCGACATATATGCCGTACACGCCACTAGTGTGTCTCGTGATCCGAAGGCCAGATACATCGCCAGGTGAAGGATGATGGACGAGTAGCTCAAGGTGCGACATGTTGCGTCCTTCCGGGGAGACATGAGTCACGTCCCTCCCTCATGACCACTGTCAGGCTGACCGTACAGCACCCGTGAGAGTATTGGCTTCCTACAGTCGACAGGTGTTGCGAGAACCAAGGTTTTTCCTTACGCCGCCCCACTCATCCTTGATCCAACCTCTCGCGCCGGATAAGACCTGACGAAGAGCTTGACAAAATTCTGACATGCGGAAAAAGCGGACGTGATGATTTTGGTGTTGACGGGGCGCTCCGCTTTCTTGTTGAGTTACCTGCATCGCATGTGGGGCATACAGTGGAAGAGAGGCATGTTTGGCATCGTCTAGTGGCGGCAGACAACGTATTCACCGCTGACAGTGCTGTCCTGAGGCTTCTGGAAGGGTTGGTGACCCTGGCCAAGCTGATCGAGGCTGCTGTTGCTGGTGGCAGGAGATGCAAGTGATCTGTTGAAGTACCTGCCAGGCTTCTTGGTCAAGCTGTTCGTCAGTTCATAAGGTCACGTATAACAGTCAAGACTGACATAATATTCTTTCGAAACTGATGGGCACACACACAAGTGTACTTGCTATGCAATATAAGAAGAAGAAAATCTAACGTTTGACATAGCATTCCCATCTTGAGCGTGGAACGGAGAAACTCTGCCAAGATTAGCTAATTGTGCCAGTGTACCAGCAGCGCCCCAGACTGAGTATTGCTGTTATATGCAGGAGGACGAGTAACGAACCTTCTGCCAACACCCTGGTGGACGCAGACGAAGTACTCCTGAGAGGGTACGGGAATAATGTAAACGAAAAGAAAGTCTTCTCTTAATGGTACATACAATATATAACGCGGCACATAAAGTATAGCCGTGGTAGAAATAGTTTCCACCAGGTCGAGGTGGGTAAGTCAACTCCGAAAAGAACATCTGATGCTGCAGTGAGTCATTAGCTTTACCCCTGTACGTGGTAGGAGTGTGGGCTGGTGTAGGCCCGCGGTCTGGCACCGAGTGCATCAGGTGGCAGGAACCAGTGAGCCGCTCGGGTTGTGTCAGCGCCTCATTCTCCCAGGCCAGTACCCCGCCTGCAGCATTAATGCGACGAGTAGAAAAATATATAAGTTAAGAAATAAGTGGTATTGTAGAGCACAGAGAAAGCACTTGGAAAGATTAATTGCGTATGGTAAGCAAGACGAGTTGGAGTTGATGTGACGAGGTGTGATGTATGGAAGTCGAGAAGTTGGCACCATGAGGTACCATCGCCTTGTGCTTGAATGCGTGTGAGTATCGCCACTCGCGTCCCGCCCGGCCTTGCTTTACTCACGTTAGTGTGACTGTCGGTAGTGATTTTTCCGGCTCTCGCTGCCGAGCCAGTCAGTGCCTTTGTGTCGTGCCCCACTAGCTACCAAGCCAGTGTCCTGTGTCGTGTCCCCACCGTCATACCAAGCGTCTCCAGCAAGTTCTGGCCTACAAGCAAACGTGGCGGGGGTAGTGAATCGTATGGGTGATGGGCATGATAAGGCGATGACCACGAACATGACAGGTGTGGAGGGGGCTGCCACTCCCTCCTCGTCGCCGCCCGCGTCCGCGAACGACCAGCTCAGCGACGACCCGATCAACGATGATTTGCTGCCCGAGGACCCACTCAGGGCGGCAGTCTTCGCCAACTACGAGAGCCTCCAGGATACCCTGGCGGAGACGCCCATCTTGAGGGGATGCGAGGATGAACCCTCCATGATCGGTTCCCATGGCCTTCCCCTCCTCAAGTTTGCTCCATCCACTCCTCTCTCTGCCAGTCCAGGCTCTCCGCCACCCACCATAGGAGACCCTCTCCTCCCGACGCCCCCCACTAGCCCCGTCAGCATTCATATTTTTGATTCCGACGAAGAGTCGCCCTGCGGAGACATTACCACGCCGTTGAAATTCGACAGCAGCGAGTTCACGTGGCGACGGTCCGAAGAGGTACCGGAGCCACGACTGACTCCTCCGCGGGTCATCCCCACCATCGACTACCTTCAGGTCCCGCCCCACCACCGCGCCAAGCTTAGGAAACGTGGCCGCGTCTCCTTCAGCAGGGGCTCCATTGACCTCAGCGCGTCTCCCAGCCCGTCGGCGTGTTCCATGACGCCGGAGGACACGGTCGTCAGCCCGCCGGAGCCACCCGAGAAGCCCCCGGACGATGACCTGCCGAAGGATCCAGCGCACGTCAACGGCGGAGTGCAGCAGACGGCCACCAGCCCTGTGGTGGAGACCGTGGGCAACCTCAGCGCCGCCAACTGCGTCATCAAGATCCCCAAGAAGCAGCGGAAGCCGTCCTTCTCCAAGATCGACATCCCTTGCTACCACCGCCGCCCCTCGGGCCAGGCTCTTGATGTCAACTATGACTACACCTTCACCGTGGTAAGTGTAGCTCCTCCACCCTACTCATCCTCTAGAGGTATACTAGATTTGCCGCGGCTGTACGTGGAAAGGAGTGATAACACAACCTGTGATTGATGGTCTGTGAAGATGTGACCCACTTGGGGATAATGAAAAGGACCTTACATTTCTAGTTTATGTAAACTGAGGCAAGAGAGTAAAGCAGAAGGCTTCTTTCCACACATAAGCTAGAGGAAAATTAGCCGTGGTAGAGATCCATGTAGTAAAGAAAGACTATACTGACTAGGAAATTTTATAGGAAAGTGTGAGTGGAAAAAACATTCTAATGTAATTCTATGCAGTAGATACCATAGGGAGGAGATGTCATAATGACCTTGATTAGGCTTTTTCATTAAGAATTAATCCCGTTGCAATTTAATAGTCTCGCAGTGATTTAATTGTATTGATATCTTGGCCTTAACAACATGTGCCGGTTCTTTAGTTATGTGTTCTATAATCCTAATGCTGGAAAAAATCGTTCTTTACTGTTTGTTCTTCCTGCGTCTCTAACATGAAGAAATTGTAAAGAGTTATGTTGTCAGGATTACCTAATATTTTAAGAAACTTTTTTCTATACGAAGTCCAAGCTTTTTTAATAAGATGAAGCTTAGTTATGTGTCTATAGGTTAGATGTCTATAGATTTGGTGTCTGTAGCGTAGATGTCTATAGATTAGGTGTGTGTAGGTTAGGTGTCTTTAGTGAAGATGTCTGTAGGTTAGGTGTTTGTAGGTTTGGTGTCTGTAGCGTAGATGCCTGTAGGGTAGGTGTCTGTAGGCAAGGTTTCTGAAGATTAGATGTCTGTAGGTTAGGTTAGGTTAGGTTAGGTTAGGTTAGGTGTCTGTAGCGTAGATGTCTGAAGGGTAGGTGTGTGTAGGTTAGATATTTGATTCTTCGTAAGGTTAATTTCTGAGAAACGGAATTAGTTTTGTTGCTTTTCTTTTTATTCATTCTAATGTTTTTTAATGAAGTCTGGTGACCAGAACTGGACAGCGTATTCGGAACTAGGTCTAAGTAGGGCGATATAAAGAGTGAAGATTGTGTCTTTCGTGTGTAGCTAATATTTCTAGCGCCGAAATTAAATATTCTTTTTGACTTCTTCATTCTGATAGATACTGCTCTGTGGATTTCAGATCATTACTGATTATTATCATAGTGAAGGATGCGTTCGTCCTGATCCGTAAGGGTCAGGTCAAAGGTCGTCGATGTCGATGGCGTTGTGAAAATAATGCTGTGCTGAAGATGGCCCTTGACCTAACCCGTAGATGTCAGTCAGGTCAGAGGCCAAGGGGTATCGAGGGTTATAAAGAAAAGGAGTTAAGGAGGCCATATTGACCTCCATCAAGGAGGCCATATTGGTCTTTAGATATCAGTTCACTCGTCAGGTTGGGAGTTCCCCGCTTTCTCAGGATTTACTCGCGCCGCCGGCGCCTCTCAGCATACCGGGAGTGCGCTAAGCTTGCCGCTGAACTCTAAGCTAGTTGGGGTTACGCTAAGCTTGCCACGTTATACCAAACTTGTCTTGGCATACAAAGCTTGTTGGGGGTACGTCAAGCATATTTTGGATCCACTAAGCTTGCCGCGGCATACTGAGCTCGCCGGGCTATACTAAACTTATAGTGGGTTGATCAAGCCTACTGAGAAAACGCTTGAAGCTTGTAGACGTTCGCGGGAATCCGTAAGCTTGTCAGCGTTCATTCCTAGTTCCCCGGTTTTGATGGGCATCCTACTGTGTGGCAGTGGTAACATTGACTCCTGATGGATCCTGAAGAGTCCTGTAGGAGGTCGCCTGACTGACTGTATTCCTCCTGGTGTTACTGACAAGACTACGATACCAGGTACTAGATCAGAGGTCAATCACGACGTCGCTAATTTCCATTGAAATCGAAAAAAACGAACACGTGACCGCGTTATACAGGGTGTGCATTTGGCAGCTCATTGTTATAAGGTTTTGACTCATTGTCTGGGGTCAAGTTGATGAAGCCAGCCATACACGCTGAGAATCCTCTTGTCATCTTTAGTGGAAGTAAACTATTCAACCATCGTCCAGGATACATTACTGGAACGCCACAAAGGCCCAAAAAGAGTTCTGACCTACCTCCTTTGATTTGTACCTTTTCCTGATTTCTTTTTATAATTTCCATCTTCCTTTTATAAGTTTTAAAGTAAAGAAATTTTATAGTCAAGAAATAAAGTTGTGAAATAAAAGCACATATTTTAAACCTGGTTCAGTATATTTTAAAAAATTCGGACTGTGAAATGTCACACACGAGGCAAAAATTCTGTCCGTTATGGAAAAGATAATGATGAACAGACTCGGTTTCCCGCCGTAGGTCAGTCTTGTCTTTGTAACAGCAGGAGTCAAAACACGCCCAGTCTTGACCACCTTGCCCAGTAGAAGGAGCAGATGTGCAGATGAGATAAAATGGAAGAGATTAATCTGAGCATCTCAGGTGTTTGTAGACCTAATTCTTAAAGGTAGAAGAATTAAAAGAGACAAAGACAAAAGTAGGAAATAGTTTTCCACAGTTTAGCTGTTGAGGAAAGTAGTACCTGTCATAACGGTCAGTCCTCGGGAGGCTGGTCTCCACACAGCAACAATAGGAAGCGTTCAGCAGTCACTCGCTACTGGTCGAGGCTGTGGTGGCGTGGGTGTGGAAGAACGCGGTAAGGTCGCTGACTGCGGCGTGTGTGTGTGTGTGTGTGTGTATATAGGTGAAGTCTCTTGTCTAGTCGTGTTCCGGAAGGCATAGTTTGAAGTTCTGTGGATTCCGGCATTTTGAATATTAATGACTAGCTTATTCTTCCGAAAGTAAATGATTTCAAGTACTTGTAGATTTTTTATGTCGTTGCATTTGGTATCGTTGTGTTTTCGGCTTTACTTTGTCTGGTGGGAGTAAATTGATTTGTCTGGTGAGAGTCAAATGAGTTGCCTTGTGAGAGGAGAATTAAGTGATTTTCTGGTAAGAGGAAAGTTAAGTAATTTGTCTGGTGAGAGTAGAGTTATGCTAATTGTTTTTGTAAGAGTAAAGTAATTTGCGCGGAGGAAGGAGAGTTATGGTGAGTTTTCGTATGGGTCTTGGGTCCCCCATCACGTTGGTGGGTGATGTGAGTCACATGTATGTTATCACTATATGATTCATGTTGTTCTGAAGGTTGCAACTTCAACTGGGATTCTGAGGTGATTAACTATACTGCTTGTTTACTGATGCTGTTGTCCTGGGATATATTTTTCTTGTGATTAGGTTTTTGAATTGGGGATTCGTATGATGAATGGTTCGGTTTACTCAAATCTTCTGTGTTGTAGCAGGTAATGTGTCTTGTCTTGCAGTGAATACACATCCACTGTGTAAACTGGACTCATTTGGTTCCTGTACTAGAACTTGTAGGTTGTGTTCTTGTGTTGTTCTCAGCGCTGGATAACGTCATCAAGCATAACCCACAAATTATACCGAAGGAATTAAATGAGCCAAGTCTATAAAGCTTACGAACATACACAAGACATATGGAAGCGACGCGTCACCTGCCGCAACAGAAAAAATTGTTAAACCCAATGACAATATCTTAGGAAAGATATACTCATAAACACATTAACTATGTTTAAAGCAACCTCCATTATCTCTGTACCGGACTGACATGACTGGTATCCGTAACTGGTGTTTCTCTTGCCAGTTTAAACAACAATCGTGTAAGTGTGTGTGGCTTAACACAGAATGAGGCAAACCTGGTTGTCTTGTGTTCCTGCATCTCCACGTTAGGTGCTGACGAACCACAATACTTTCGTTTATGTCATAAATACCAAGATTGCGTTGTGGAAGCTACTGGTAACACAACACAGAAACAACAACTCAAGTTCAGGGGTAAGATATATAAACACAGTAACACAATGCACATAAAAAAGCACAAGAAGTTGCACATGTAGCACCCGAGAACCATTGTATCGCATGATGGTCACAGAAACTTTCTTTTTTGCTTAGCATCCATCTGTTGTGTATTTCTAAGTTGTTTACGTTATTCGGAAGACCGAACCGGACGTCCATTTACTGATTAACCCAATCTAGTAGATCGTCAAGTGGTCCCTGGAACCGACGTGCGACTTGTGTCCATTCTTGTCCAGACATTTTACACCTCAAGTTGCTAATGATTTCTGAGAAAAAATTAGTGACTGAAATAGTAAAGAAAATACTCAAGCCTGGTAAATTGGTTAACAAGTCATTATCAGTAGGAAAAAAAAGAGAAAAATCTATTTGCATAAGGATGAATTTTCTAGGAACGGTGGCAGCTACTGGCGTATGTTATCTGGTTCGTCCTGATCAACCAGTACTGCAGCGATTGTATCAATTCTGCTGACAACACTGAATGATCTTATTAAACAGCATTTGCCGTCCCGATGGGAGCTGTTGTCTTCAACCATCAGTCGGACAACACATGTTTGGGCAACGTGTCCGCGTCTGATCGTGTGGCATTGTAACAGGTCACAGCTTAGAAGTTGCTGTTTCTCATGTTGTGAGGAAACTGTCAAAAGAGGCTCATGAACATGTTCTTTGATGAGTTATATGCTTATACCGAACATCGAGAGAAAGTTATAGTAAAGAACAGGACTCTGCACCTTAGTTTACATAAGTTTACATGAGTTTCCATGAGAAAGACACGACAGGGGGCCTGATTGTCTGTTAAAGAAAAAAAGAAAGTCTAACTTGACAAGAAAATGTAATTCCGCTCGGCAGTTATCTAAATTATCACCGACTCCCCGCTGCTGCACATTAGCCTTCCACTGTTCCCTTCACCGCTATCGTTTATAGAGTTTATTTCTGGCGTTTTTCTCAGAGTATACTTAAATCGATAAAGTATTTGTCTAAACGATTTTTGAAGGTATTTATAGTCTTAGCATTCCCTACGTCTGACGGTAACTTATCCTAGTGCTCAACGCACCTATAGGAAAAGAAGCTTTTTGCCGCGTCCGTATTACATCTTTTAGCTTTGAGTTTTATGGATACAGGTACTATGACTTGGATGGGGACGGGTGGCATATGGCGGTCTCTCCGTCAGGGTTGGATGGCAGGATTTTCTTGCATTGTTTAAACACAGTTGCTGCTGAGGATGACCAACCATGGGACCTCACGAGGAAGGACTTGATGCCGACACCTAAGGGAACGCGTAACTGATGTTTTCGTTGTAACCAACATGGCGTTGATGTTGGATACACTAACGAACTTGGAAGATTTCGTACTCGCACTACCAAAGGAGCCGATCACCCTATCAAAAGCAGTCGATGACCTTTTATCAAAAGCAGAATAACGTGAGCGCTATTGTTAACGTTACAGTCCCGTGGGTCAACACGGGTACAGCGTCACCCTTCATTCATCCAGCTGGCCTGGAAGCCTCCTCGTCTGGTCCTCCAGCCTCAAGTGGAAGCGTCCCTCCTGGGCGGAAGGCGCAACACGAGGGAACCACTTGTCGGACGGGCAAGATAAAAGCTGGAATCCCATCGGGTGACAACTCGCTTTACATAAACCGTTTTGACAATACTGTATCTGTGTGTTGCTGTTATCTTGATTCATATTGCACGTGCTCATTGATCTGTGGACTTATGTTGATATTTGATGTGTACAGTAAACCTTTCATGTTGGAACTTCTGATCTTGGAATTACGAACAACTTTAATGGTATGTGGAAGGTTCCTCGTGGATACCCTGTGTGGCGACTCTGGATACACTTGACTTGCCAACTCATGTGTTGTCCTCAGACACAGCGCTTCAAGTAACGTGATCCGTAATGCTGTCACATATTACAGCCTGGACCACTCACGGATCCTGTTGACACTTCCAGAAGCTGGAAAACACAGTCACCACTGTAGATACAACCACAGCCCACTGTCACCAACCAGACACGACCGTATGCCTCCCACACTGGCGCTTCTGCACTGCCCCCTAACACAGTGTGGGCAGCGGCTGGGGTGGGTCAGTGGGCTTCCCACGTCATGGTACACACACACCAGGGGTTGATGCAGTAAGAGCAACACGAGACCAGGTTCCTGGTACAACGGTCGACCTGGCTTACGACCAGAGTCTAGAATTAGCCGCTTGGTAGAGCGGCCTGAACCGCTCCTCTTGGACCGCCTCACGTGTTGTTGTTACTGCTTTTCTCGCGGCCAAGTGCAGGAATGTGAGCAGCGCGACCTGTGCCTGCCGTGCCCGTGCCGCTTGAAGCAAAACCCTGGCGTTGTGTAGCCAGCGAATGTTCTGTACCTTGCGCCAACCCTCACACCGTCCGACAACTGAGGCTGATAGATGTAACTACTGTGGTGGTGCAGGGTAAGGTGGGTTACGCTGGGAAGTTGTTGACCCAGAACGAGGGGAAGTGAGGGGGTCTTGTGGCTGGTTCCAGCGTTGTTGTGTCGTTAGGGAGGGAAGATATCGCGGGGAGAGAGGCGACCACGTCTGATGACTCAAGTTAACCACTCGCACACGGGTGTGGTTTACAACACCAAGGTTCCTGGAGTGTGTGTCAGAACGGGTCTGTTGGTGGGCACCGCCGTGGAGAACCGAGTCAAGTGTGGCACTGTAGTTCGAGTCCACAGATTATTTCACGCGATCGTAGGGACATAGGACGAGTGAGGACGTCCGGTAAGTGAAGGGTTAGTGTTGAGGCGGGAGGCCAGGGGACCCACGCTGGCTACTGTTGATAGAGGGTGGAGGGTCGTGGGTGAGGGAACAGAGCTGTTGATGATGTTCTTAGACTGAACCGGTGTGTGTGTGCTCCTCACCTGGCACACCAACAATACACATTGCCCGTAACAAACACACTGAGAGTTATAAACATTATCCGTCACAAACACACAGAGGGTAATATACATTACCCCACACAAACAACACATGGATGACAATATACATTAACACATGCACAAGAACACCTGCTGGACAATGTACTTTACCCCACACAATATACCTTACAGCTGACATGACCTTGCTCAGCAGAGTTTGGTGTCGGACCCAAGTGTGGACCCATCATAAGGTCTACACTCACTTAACTGGACTATAATGCCGGATGGTTATGTTCTACCAGTTTCTCTCAACACAGATCATGTACTGGGGCTTGAACCCTTCACCTCAATATGTTGATGTGAGCAGAACCCCGCCTTCCGCTCGAGAGCGTACATGGGTTCGAATCCAGGGGTAGCATGAGTCAGTGAGTTTTAATCTGGTTCAGGTTGGGGAAGTGGGCGCCATCAGACAGGAGGCTGCCCACTGTGTACACCTAGCGGGTGCAGCACCATCAACCTTGATCCATTTCTTTTCATAACTCCAGGTCGCGTGTGTAGTGTGTACGAGTACTGGGGTCTTCTGGGACACAGCGGGACGACTGGTCCTCTGTACCACTGAGGGGTCAGTGGGTCGTCTGTACCACTGAAGGGACAGTGGGTCGTCTGTACCACTGAGGGATCAGTGGGTCGTCTGTACCACTGAGGGGACAGTGGGCCATCTGTACTACTGAGGGGACAGTGGGCCATATGTACCACTGAGGGGACAGGGGGCCATCTGTATCACTGAGGGGTCAGTGGGTCGTCTGTACCACTGAGGGGTCAGTGGGTCGTGTGTACCACACGTACTGTGTACACTTGAGGGAGGAACGTGCTGGGTACAGTAGTGTCAGTACAGAATTCAGCAGGAGGATCCCTGATCTCTCTACTAACGTCAGCCGGTACTAGACTCTACACATACCATTATCATACGAAAGATATTCACACGATTTGGTAATACGGCAGCCCAAATTTAACCTTTTCTTTTTATGCATTCTGGGTCGGACCAAACTGGCTGGTAACTGACTGTGGTTGGAACCGAACCTGCCACTGGAAACAAACTATGGTCAGACAGCAACTGTTCAGAAGAAGAGAAATTTCGACACAAACAGGAATCTCAGATTCATAGAAGGGCACCTAGCTGTTGCCGTAATGTGGAGTTTTCAAAAATTAGTAGATGTTACGGTAATAACAAGTATGTTCACAGAGTGAAGAGATGGAATCACAGAAACGTCGAAGGAGAGACGAGAGTTGTAAGGAATTTTCGATAGAGAGATGTGTAGAAATTGGGTCTTGGAGGCATTAAACTTTTCCAGAGTTCGTCTACCCCATTGAGATATCCTGTCCAAGTCTGATTTTACTGAGGAACTTGTGTCGAGACGAGACGCAGATATAGTGAGAGAAGAGGGAGCAGAATTGAGGGATGTGGAAGAATGTAGTTTTGAGTCGTGTACGTATGAGTGCATTTGGTTATTTGCGGAAGAAATAAACTGGTGATAAAAAGTGTAGGAAACAGGACAGAACTTGAGGGACACCGTTGTTAATGGAGAAAAGGAGAGACGCTGATCCATCAACCACCATAGAGATAGATCGGCCGGAGAGGATGCTAGATATGAAGGAACAATGTGAGGGAGGAAAGCCAAAAGAGGGTAGCTTAGAGATGAGACCCCGAAGCCACACCCTGTCAAAAGTCTTAGATGTATCAAGAGGAACTACATATGACTCCCCAAAATCTTTCAGGGAGGATGACCAGACATTAGTAAGACAAGAAAGAATATCAGCAGTGGATCTCGCCTTATGGAAGCCATACTAGTGACCAGAGAGAAGACTGTGAGATTCAAGATGTCTGAGGATATGGGGGATGAGCAGGGATTCAGATACTTTGGAAATGGTAGATGTCAAAGCAACAGGACGATAGTTCGGGGGGTTAGAACGGTCAGCCTTCTTAGGGATGGGACGTACCAACGATTGTTTGCAAGAAGGACAAGTTCTTGTTTTTAAACAATAACAGAGCAGTCGAGCAAGCACAGGTGAAAGTTCAGAGGTACATTCTCAGTACACGGGGATGGTTGCCATCAGGACCCTAAGCTTTGCTTGTGTCCAGAGAGAAATGAGTTTTTCGAACATTCTATAAGAGATTACAGGAAGAGGCATAGGATTAGTAAAAGGAGCATCAGGGGGTGTGAAGGAATGTTAGAGTCATCCAAGGTGGAGTTAGAGGAGAACTGGGGGCCAACGAGACTTACTTTGTCCACGGGAGAGACAGATATAGTACCCTCAGGATGGAAAAGTGAGGAAAAGGTAGAGCTACAGAAGTTGTTAGAGATGCCCTTAGCTAAAGACCAGAGAAGTTATCGCATTTCCTTTGAATAAAGGAACGCTTCGCCTCACGGATAACGCGCTTGCAACGATCACGGGCAGTGATAAAAGCCGATCGGGAGTAGGAGTAAGGAGAGTTTTTCCGAGCCCGATATGCCTGATGCCTTGCCTGAGTGGCCTCAGAACAGGAACAGTTGAACTGTGGGTTGGAGGAAGAGATCGTACTGGAGGAGGAGGGAAAGAAATGCTTCCATTCCCGCAAGAATAACCTCTGATGTGCGTTTGGCGGAGACAGAAGCATCACAACATAACAGATAGTAATTTACCATGGAAAGTCATAAAAGAATTTTCGTACGTTATTCCAGTCAGCTTTGTTGAGGGGGAGGTGACGTTAGAATAGATACGTTAATGAGAGTGTGGTCAGATGAACCAACTGGGGGCGAGATTGTGCAGCTACAGCGCAAAGGATTTCAGGTGATAAGTTGTTCTAGATCACTGAGAATGAAGAACGAGAGGGCTTCAATCCCCACACCATCCGTATGGGAGGAATTCAACCATTCCCTAAGGTGAACGCTGAAATCACCCACATAGGGGATCTCGGCTTGCGAATGAGAGGATGTCACGGCACGATGGCAGGAGTTTAGATAGTCAAAGAAAGACATAAATTCCGTAGAATTAAGAAAGCAGTGCGGTAGGCGAAACAAAGAAAAAGCGGTGGTAGTTGGGAGACAGACCTTGAGCCAGATAACATCAAAGTTTGGAGACTCAAGGTCCTCGAGGCGTGCAACAGGTGTGTTGATGTTGGACTGAGAACAAACACCACCTCTGAACCGGAATCGTGAGCGGAGATTATAGTTTGATACGAGAGGGACCCTCCTCTTACATTATGATTCTCGTCACATGTGACCAACAGTAAGATGGTCTCTTTGATCATTCTTGTTCTTAATTTACTTAGGTTCGGGTTGGATTTCATCAGCCATTTTTGTGCACTTCTGCATTTATTTATGCCTCTTTGCAACATAATGTTCTGGACACATAATGAATTTAGCATCACCAGCAAACACATTTCGGGATAATGTGATTTCACTTGATAAGCTTTTACATAGACGGGAAATAGTATTTGTTGCCATACCGAGCCTAGAGAGACCTACACATGTTTTCTTCGCCCAGCTCGTAGCAGCTGCCCCGACTTATGTGCTGAGTCCTGTGACACAGCTTATATTCCTCCTCGGCAGCAGCGCCCCGCGTGCTGCCACTCTGGTCTTCATCAGTCTTGTGTGACAGACAGCATCAAAAGCCGTCTGGCGAACCAAGAATGCACAATGTACCCACTTGTTTCTTTTTCTCAGATGTTGCTCATTCGTACACGTTCAAGATATACGTCTTGCGTGATATCTCTCTGAAACCGTTTTGTGTCTTTCTTCTTTAATGATTCCCAATTTGCACTGCGGGGGAAGGGAGTTCTACACTCGTGTGGGCCCATCTCTAGTAATGTACGGGTGGGAGTTCTACATCCGTGGGTCCCCATCAGATTAACCCGCCTGTTATCTTTGCCGCCTATCCTGACCACCTGATGAAACCAGTCTCTTGTGTTATTGGAAGGTTCGTCGCTAATGTGGCCGGCTTCTGGAACTTTCTTCGCCTGATTATTCACCCCTCTAGTGGTATTTTTATTTTTTTCCCAGTCTGGCAGGTGTCCATATATAGAAATGAAGATTAGGATGCAGTCACCGAATTACTGAAATTCACGTTGGTTGGGGCTGTTCTTGTAGAGGTCAGTCCAAGCATTGGATGGGGTTTGATGCACTAATGGCGCCAACGTGCAGCTCGGGGACAAGAGATTTCTGGTGGTAGGAGGTGACGGTGGCAAGATGGTGGATCAGCTTCTTCCGGAACTTTCATAGAAGGTGCAGGTGATGGTTCATGAGTGCTAGAGGGACCAAGGTATTGAGCTTCTCTTGACATATGGTGTAAGAGAGATCAAGGATGAACTTGCATGTTTATTGTGCATCTTTCCTCGATAGCTCCCTGCTGTGTGGTACACAGGCACAAAGATCAGGCGGGGCAGACACGGGTGACTTAAGGGAGAGCAAAAGTTGGCTCAGTTACAGGCAGACTTTATAGATTCATGTAAACTCTGAGAAAAATGCTAGAAATAAACTGTATGAACGACAGCGGTAACGGGGACAGTAGAAGGCTAATGTGCAAGCAGCGGGGAGTAGGTGATAGCTTAAGAAAAAAAAATTGCTGATCGGAATTACATTTTCTTGTCAAGTTAAACTTTCTTCTTTTTTTCTTTAACAGACAACCCAGTCGTGGGCCAATCAGGCCTCCTGTTGTATGTCTTTCTCATGTAAACTCATGTAAGTGCCTTCAGGAATCCTTTTAGAGCTGATTGCCTTTGTTTACCATGTTCTCTGCTTTCACGAAAGCAACGAAATCACTCTAATCTCCGTAACTCCAAAAAAAAAAAATGACTTTCATCCTGAGCATTTGCAAACGATGATGAAGGGATGCAAGCGACTGGTAATCTGGGCTAGATGCTCGGACAAGAGACTCACACACGACATAACATTTCACAGCAAACTGCTCCCACTGGATTCCCACTCGGGCGGGATGATTAACCTGGTCGACACCTGATAGATGTACGTCGGCTTCTGCTGCTCCAGCAGACGCTTGGTTCCCGCCAGCTGGTGCTCTCCCGACCACGTGGTCTCCAGAGTGCAGCAGCTGGCTCCCTGGCTTCTACCACCTGCCTGTGGTGTCCTGCACCAGCTGCCTCCCTAGCTTCTACAATCTGCCTGTGGTCTCCTACATCATATGGCTCCATAGTTTCCACCACCTGCCTGTAGTTTCCTGCACCAGCTGGCTTCCACCACCTGTCTGTGGTCTCCTACACACACTTCACGCACCCTCCACGCTACACACACACACACACTGGCAACACACTCTTCACCAGGCCAAAGTAGTCAATGTAATGAAGTCTGCTGCCGGCCGACAGCTGGACCCGAGCCTTTGATTACTTAATTATACTCAGGTGGGCAGGATGGGGGGGGGGGGCTGCCACCCGTCCTGCAGCATATGCCTGGGCGGGAGACCCTCAGGCGGGAGACCCTCAGGCGGGAGACCCTCAGGCGGGAGACCCTCAGGCGGGAGACACTCAGGATGGAGACCCTCAGGCGAGAGACCCTCAGGCGGGAGACCCTCAAGCTGGAGCCCTCAGGCGGGAGACCCTCAGGCGGGAGACACTCAGGCGGGAGACCCTCAAGCGGGAGACCCTCAGGCGGGAGACACTCAGGATGGAGACTCTCAGGCGGGAGACCCTCAGGCGAGAGACCCTCAGGCGGGAGACCCTCAGGCGGGAGACCCTCAGGCGGGAGACCCTCAAGCGGGAGACCCTCAGGCGGGAGACACTCAGGATGGAGACTCTCAGG